>QOCX01000120.1:245242-338321 GCA_005959815.1 Sarcophaga bullata
TTTTCAAAATAGAAAATAACACTCGTTGTTCGTCTTTGCTTTTTGGCCATTTTTCCCAATTTATTTCGTATAATAAAATTGAGAAGAATAGCGGAGAATACGGGGTAAAAACACCAGCCAGCATTTTCAGTTTAGCGGAAGCATATTTCATTTACGTTAGAGGGTGAAAGAACGAAACAAGAACAGATTGCGGAGGGGGTGATGGTGGTAGTGTGTTTGAAAAACTATTAAATTTTTAATAGATTTAGAAAAATAACAACCATGTATGTAAATGGATATTGAATTTGAATTTGAAAACATGTTGTTATTAAATTGGGTTTTCATTGCATGTTTTACGCTCATGTTCTCTTAAATTTTTTTCGGTTTTCAAAAACAGGAAAACCAGAAAACTAAAAGGGTTAAAGGGAAAAGAAAACAAAGGAAAAATAGTTTGTTTTAATCAAAATATACGTGTTTAATGAGTGTAATCGTGTATATTTTCAGAATAATTGATAAAGAAAGTGAATACTTCCTTTAAAATCATACAATTTGAATAAAAAAGTACTTTTATGGTACTTTTGCAACATTTCTGTACACAATGTTAATTAAGAGTTAATACAGTGCAGTGTAGCGTACGTGAGGCTTAAAAATCTTGCAAAATAGTACCCTTGTTTCCCTTTATCACAGTAACAATTTTGTCCTTATTACAACTAAAAGTACCAAATTTGGTACAAAACGTCCTTTCCCTTTTCTAGCTTTAGTTTGGTTGATTATACTTAAAGAAATCACGAATTTAAAAACTTCTAAAGCAAGAGCTGAAAGTAAAAGCTCACAAATCTTATATTTTTAATAATAAAGGTCAAGAAACTCTTTGCCAGTCATTCTGTTGTCAACCCACAATGTCATCATCTACATGATCATTCAGAATCAAATCACTTTAATGCGGGTACAAAGACAAGAGAAGCGCGAAATACATGGGATGGCAAACCTCTATGTCTGAAAATGGCCTGAGAAGATTTTTAATAGCAAACTCCATATTCGTGATCAAAAGAGAGATGGGAAAATGACCAACGTCCATTACATATTTTAGTAACCACAATATGCTCAACATCCATGGCATATTCAAGCGATACTATTGACTTCGTGTATTCCAAGAAATTTGTCAGATTCGATGCTAGAATTGTAGACTTTGGACTGTAATTGGAAAGAAAACCCGGGAAAGTGCATATGGGATGCCCACAAAGTATTATGCCTGCAATAACTGGCCGCAGCTAATACTCCTAATGGTCTTGACTTTGTTCTGAAAAATGGACTTTAAGGGACCCCTAAAAGCCATTATGCCTGCAGAATATTCATATCCTCCGTCATTTCAAAAAAATGTTCAATTTCGACGATAAGAGAGCAGAATTTGTGTGCACTTACAGGTCACAAATGCCTGCTGCACTCATCTGTACAGTATGGGCATTGCCGTGTACTGGAATCTTCAGTTGCTGCTGTGAAGGAATCTATTACACGCCTAATTGCTGAGTGAACAACTCTTGCTAACTCTCCTTCAACCGAAGGAACTGGTTTCGCTCCTTGAACTACACGATCTGTGACTGACTAGAAGCGTGCAGTAGATTAACATTGCATCGCAATGTAAAAGTTTTGGTAAAAAAGTACGAAAAGTACTTTTTCTCTACTTGCTGAAATGGCCGTTATATGTAAAAAAATTTTATAAATATGTACGCTTTAAATAGAAGCTCAAAATTAATGCTCACATCATTTGGTCATTAAAAGTACCAAATTTGGAACCTTTTACTCTCCTGACGAAATTGTTTTCCTATTTAAAAAAGTGCACATAACATGACATGAAATAAACATTTCTCGTTTAAAAATATTCTCTAATGAATTCGGCAATAAAAAGTACTAAATTTGGTACATAATTTGGGTACTTTTTTTGGTACTTAATTTGGTACTTTTTCCACTTTCGCTGAAAATGATTTTCTATTTCAAAAAGAAGTTAAAAATATATTTTTTAAATCTTTTTAAAGCAGATATTTTTTTTTTTTTTTTGTTCAAATCCCTTATCCAATAAACCTAGGCCTAGAACTTAAACAAATCTAACAAAATAGTACTGAAATTGGTACCTTTTCTTTTGTTTAAAAAACATTATGTTTAAACATTACTTTTAAATATACTCTCGAAAAATATCAAGTCCTAACCTTTTAAATAAATCTTTGAGTACTAATTACTGGTACTTTCTTCCCTTTTGTAGTTCAAATTATTATTTTTACGTAGAATTTGAAATATTTGCTTAAAATAATGAAAAGATATTTCATTCTGTTAATGATTTCATTTAACATTTCAAATGGGTTTTCATTAAAACAAAAAAAAAAAAAAAAAAAAAAAAAATTCCGTTTAATAGCTTGTCTCTGGCGTAACAAATCCCTTTAAAACCAATTTTTTTTTTGTTGGCATTTGAAAATCATGAACATTATGTTTGTAGCCAAAAATTTCATTTTAATATGTTTTTAATGTTGTTGTTGTTGTTGTTGCTGTTGTTGTTATTGTATTGTAGTGTGGTTTACGAGTATTTAAAACCATATTTTCCAATTAAAACCAACACCGCACATACAGAAATTTTTTATTTATTTACTCGAAGTAATTTTGAGATTTTTCTGAGTACAGTGGTGGATAAAAAACAATAAGAATCGAAATAAAAATGAAAATTAAGAAACAACAAGATTTATACAACAGCATGAATGTTTCTTCATTTGCATCAAAAAAATCGTTTCAAATCAACTGATTGCATCCCCAGCGAAACCCTGCTCCCTGCTTCCCCCTTTCCAAGAGTTACGCCAACAAATCGCTAGTAAAATTGGCTTAACAGTATCCATATTAACTCTGGCTATGTGTTGTTTTTGGGGGGAAGTTTCCAAGAGTAGTTAATGTTGCTCCCCAAGAGGATTTGCACTGCACATTACCGTACCTCCAAAAAAAGTGGAGGAGTACTAGCATCATATGCACCGAAAAAGTAAGCTAATGGGCAGGCACAATCATCACAGTTTACGGCTTCGGGGCCAATCCTAGCATACCATCTAGCACAAAAGAGTTGAGCCCCATAACAATCTTTTTAAATGACCGAGCTTAAGTATCTTTTTAGTTGCATAAGAACTATCCATCCCAACAACTATGGTTTGATAGCTGAGAGTGTCAAACATTTCTGTTCAATAAGGTTAGGCAAGTCATCATGACCCATCTTCCAAATTGAGAACAATTTTATCTTAAAGGAATAAAAATCTGTTCGTGAAATCCATTTTAAGTTTAGCATAAGCACCAGATAGTGATGAAGCAAATCGTGCTCTTCCTGACTGTCTTAGCGTTAGCTTTAGTCCTCTTTGCATTCTGATACCCTTTTGAGTTTGATTAGTGCATGATTGTTCTGTGACAAGTAGGAATAATCTGCTAATGAATGCACAATCAAGTCGCCATAATCTCATGGGTTGTGTCTTGGCTTATTAGACGCCAGACCATGGTTCAAACACCAGCTCAGGCAACTCAAACAAAAAAAAAAAAACAAAAAAAAAACAAATATTCAGCCTATGGGTCAAAAATCTCTCAAATTAAACTAAAATTGCCAAGAAAAGTCTCCTAAAAATCTGGATAAAATTCAGGCACACACAGCATGTGTGATGTGACTAGCTAGGTTGTAATCCTGACTAAAGGATTGTTATGACCTGAGAAGTAAGTTAAGTAAACTTCCAACATCCCAGGGAATAAAAAAAAATTCTTTGGAAAATCTTGCGTAAGCTAGGGATCCTGACACGCATGGTTAAAACTAACACACACACAATAATGGTTGCGTGATCAGCTAGGTTGTAATCCTGACTAAATAATGGTTGTATTAACTAAATTAAGTAAATAAGAATCCGAAAAATTTCTATGAAATTTTTTTTAGTTTTTTTATTTTATTTTAAATTTACCGTTATTTTTGTATAAAAAATTTTCATGCAATTTGTGTGCATTACTGTGATTAAAATTGGCATTTTATCTGTACATTTATGACCATAATTAGATTTAATATTTATTTATTTCGCTACTAGACCATAAACCCGCTGGACTTACCATACGCAGATACTCAGACACAGACACACAGTTAGATACATGGAGAGATAGCCAGCCAGCCAACCAAACGTAAGTAACCAATGCGTAGCAATGCATCGCTACCAAACCCCTGGTCCCTGGTCCGCTCTCTTGCCAACATTTAAATTAATATTGTGAAAACGTCTACAATGGCAAAATGTTTAAACAATTTAGCCGAATATTTATGGCAATTTAGACCAGCCATGAGCAAATTAAAAACATACGAGCAAAAAAAAAACGAAACGAAATGATTTTTTTTTTTGTTGTGTTGCTTGCCACAAACAATGAAATAAAATTCATTGTGTTTTTTCGTTTTTTTTTTTTTTTTCTTTGCAACATGAAAACATCACACGCACTTGAGCCATTTTTGGCTCAATCACATCTGCATTTAGACGGTTGAACATTTTGACCATTTTAAATGCTTTTGCATGCCCCGTTTACATGTACATCACTGTCTCGCTCTCTCTCTCTCTCTCTCTCTCTCTCTCTCTTTCTTTAGCTCTCTGCATGGCTAAGTAGAATAATGGATGGCTTAATGGGTGGGAGTGGCGATGTGTGCAACAAAACTAATTGAGTTCTAGACTAAATAACCGTTAAATGCTCAAATGTGTATTTGGATTAAAGCAACAACAACACAAACAGCAGCAATACCATTACCATCATATTGTAGATATTTTAGCAACGTTTACATGATGTTCTTGTAGCTGATGTTGTTGTTGTTGTTGTTGTTTGCAACAACCGATAGCTGATGTTGCAGAACAATAAAAAAAAAATGAAAAAAAAAAACAGAAGAAAACTAACAACATGACATAAATTATAAACGCACTATTAGCACTAGAATCAGCAATAGAATCTCTACAATCTGTAGAATTACTGCTGCTACCAGAACAAGAATGGGAGAGAGGAGAAAGCACTCGTAGCAGAGGTTAAACAACCCCGTGCAGGGTATGTGTTTAAATGTTAAATTATGCGTGTACACGTTATGAACTCTATTTGTGCTGTTGTTGTTGTTATCCACATTTACTTTACACCGCATAACAATAATAATATGAAATGAAATGAATTTCAATGGCCAACCATTACTACTGCTGCTGTTGCTGTTGCCACTGCTATTGCTCATTGTTCATTGCTCATTGCTATTGCTATTGCTGCTAATGGCAGTAACACTTTTTGTAATCAATAAAAATGATTGTGTTGCATTCTCTGTTTGTGGGTGTGGGTGTGAGTATGTTTGTGTTTGTGTTTGTGCAACAATATGAATTTGTTACAATCGCTTTGAATTTGTTAGTGAATGAATTTCACACTAAATTTTCCACATTTTTTTTCACATTTCTTTCCTCTTCTCTTTCTATTGTTTTCTGATTTTCTTTTTTTTTTTTTTCTTTCAATTTAGAAAAACGATTTGAAAATTGTATTTATTGCCACCAAATAAAGACAGAGATGTAAAGGAGGGAAATCGTAGGCAACTTGAACATAGAAATTCGTGCCAGTGAAAGATGGGTGTGGGAATTCACACACCTATGCACAATATATGAAGCATCACCAATTACGAAAGGAAAACCCTTCTCAAATGAAAGAATTTCAGACCACTGGGTGAGATGATAGCACAGTACCTGTAGGCAAAATATCTGGGACCATTATTGGATAGTAAACTGGTATGGACGGATGGTAGAGAACATCTCAGCAGAGATCAGACATAACACAGTGACTTGCCGAAGGAGTTTACGACCACTAGGTGAGATGATATCACAGAATCCGTAGGCAAAATATCTGGTCATATTACTGGATACTAAACTGGATGGAGGTAAAATAACTGGCAACATTAGCAGAAAGTAAACTGATATGCAAGGCTCATATAGATAGCATCTCTGTCGACATCAGACATAACAGAGTGACTTGCAGAAAATTTTTTAGAATACAACTCAAGGATTATATACTGAATGTATACCATTAAGTCAGGCAATTGTAAAATACAGGGCCTATGTTTAGCTAGACAGAATGAATATAAGAGGAGCTGCAATGGCACCGAATACAAAACAGAGACAGCTTCGCATTGGCATAACCGAAGCAAAGAAAATCTGCGGCTCTAAAGGTACTGCTGGATTTACGCCCTAGATTAAGTGCGGACTACAGTTTTGGAGTCTTTGTTTAAAAAAATAACGGAAAGTGTCTAAACAGTATGGTGGCTGACAACTCTCGAATTAACTGTCGTATGGGTTGAGTCAGTGACTTTCAGGATTTTGGAAAATGCTTTGTAAAGCAATTCAGTTGTTAGAGTGCTTGCAGTGAGTTGTAGAACGATCATTTTGTGACATATGAATGCGTCAATGACAGCTACTGCAACAAGAGTGGGGAATATTTGGTCTCAGAGAAAAATGGTCGAAAATCTATGTCGTTGAGAAACGTATTTCAATCTGCTTCGGATTCAGTGCGTTCTGGAGTCGAATAAAAATTTCACACCAAATTTTCAAAGGACTTGACCTATCTGTAGAGCAATTTATGGGCCAGTTTATAGAGTGCCACTTTAAGAAGTTTGCTTAGAATTGGTAAGCATTAGAGATAGATATAGAAGAGCAACCCTGTAACCCCTGAACTTATATTCAACTCTGCTACTATACCTTTAAGTCTCCATAAAGAAATAATTCCTTCATACTTCTGCTGTGTAAAGCTATGTAAATGTCCTGTGCATACTTTATGTACTCGGTAACGAATGTGAAAAATTATTTTCAATTTTTATTAAATGTCAGGGACATTTCAATAATCCTGGGAGTGTAAATGCAACGCTTTGTTTATTGATTTCATTTAACCTACACCAATACACACAGACACACAATACTCATACAATATACACACAATATAGACATTTCTAAACGCATTTATAGAATTTATGGAAACAATAATGTGGATACAGGGAGAGTGAGAGAGAGAGAGAAAATAATCACAGAATTTTGTGGTCATCAATGGTAACAGTTTTGATTGTGGAAAAAAAAGGATTTTTTTCTGATTTTTTAATAAAACGAAAAGGAAAAAGAGACTTTAAAACCAATTTCATTGAATTTGTAATTTAATTTCTAAATTTTTTAAACAAATTTAATTACAACAGAAGCGATACATACCAACATAATTGTTAATGGCCAGCAATTAATTATTGCGTTGCGTTGACAAATCAAATTAATTACGGCATTAAGATATCCTTTTGGATCTTATGAATTATGCGTGGCCGACTGGTTTTTTTTTCTTTTGCCATTAAATATAACGTTTTAATTGGCGTATAAGTATAACTGTGTTATGACGGCTTTGGCTTTGACAAATTTTAAGCGGCAATTAATCAGATGCCATATAATTATTGTGACAGCAACGGAAGGAATAGCAGTTAGCAAGACGTTATGTGTACGCCTCTCAATTAGCGAAAAGATTTAAACGCTAAAAAGTAGGGCAAAAGTAGTCTTTAAATTGAGCAAAAGAATTAGATAAGAGTACCTCTAAGGACAACATGAAAATTAAAAAAAATATTCAATTTATTACAGCCCCCTGTACCAGAGGTCATTGTCCCAAATACACTCAAGAGAGAAGGTAATACCGAGAGGCACAATACATTTACTGTAATGGTAATTGAGCTTCGACTACCATCTCATAATTTAATCATACAGAGCGACAATTTATAAAATTTTCAAATTTCGAAAACTGTTTCGAAATTCTTTGACCATCGAACAACCTTAATTTCTGTGTATCCAACTGACACAGCCATTACACACAGCCATTGATTACATTAAAGAACAACAAAAAAAAATTTCTTTTATTTTCTCATTTTTCTATGCTCTTAATAAAAACTATTTATTTATTGCATTTTTATTTCCTCCTGCCCCCCCTTGTACCCTAGACAAGTGTAACCAAGCGTTCATGCCAACACTGGAGTTCACTGGAGAAGATGAATGAGAACCGAAAGAAAGAAAGAAAGAAAGAATTTCATGGGCGATAAATCAAATTCCAGATCATACATCAAAAGAGGGTTCCTTTCGTTTGTTTAGTTTTGTTTATTGGATAGTGTTTATTAATCTTCAACTGTTCCTCCTTTCCCTTCCAGGCACTTCTCTACTTAAGAACCCGTGCTGGTGTGTATAACACATACGAGATGAACAAAGTGCTGGTGATGTGTTACAATTTCCTGTAGATTTTTATAAAAGAAAATTGAGTTTTTATATACTCCAACATCAGTAGCAGCAACAACAGCAGTAACAGCAGCAACAACAACAATGGAAATGAAAAGCGACAACAATATCTATCAAATGGAAGTCCATATATTCCATGTCATGTGTTATGAAATCAAAAACGATTGGTTTTTTTTTGTTCTTTGTTTTATAAAATGAAAGAAGATACCTACGCAGTGTCGTGGTAAGTGGGAAGGGAGATAAATTAAAGGCAATACAATGTTTATCATTGAGTAACTTCAATCTGTTACAAAACTTTTACGACTTGCTGCTCGCAACTTAGAAAAGCTGACATTGGCTGATCTTATTTTAGTTAAGATTCCAACCTAGCTTACCGCACCACCTATATTGTGTGTGTTAATTTAATCCATTGGGAATCTGAGTCACTTCATCGAAAGCATCTAGTGGTACCAGGAGTACAGACAACTGGGGCCTAAGTGCGCCCATTCAACTTCTTTGGGAGAACAGCCAACTACTAGAGGTTCATTACGCCTGTCTATAGTATCAGGGAGGCAAAGATTAGTCTAGATACCACTTGTCATAGCTTTTTAGGTGAAATTTTGACGCATAAATTCGTCGTTGTCAACTTCCAAAACTTTTAAATCTTCAACTCAAGACATATTGGCTCTCTGGCCTCGTATGAGTGGTATATTCCTCAAGTTACCTGGCTGTGTTATCAAGAATACAGTAGGCCTTAACTACTTGGTTTCGATTAGAGTTTGACCAGGCTTAACAATCTGAATACATTTTTCATCTTTTATTCCCTACGCATTCCTTAGGTAGTTCGTGAAATGACAAATCAAAAGAATTCTTCATATGATATCGTAAAGGGCTCTGATGATAGTAATGGGAAACAATTGTTCTAAATTTAGAGAACAACCTCCGCAATCCAGTCATATCTGGAGGAGAAGATAAGATGAAATAACGTTTTGGAAATACAAGGAAAACAATTTCCATCAATTTGTTGTCTCACCCTCGTATTTCATCATTCCGATTGTTTACTTGCTCAATTGCCATTAAAACATTGTTTTGTTGTTGTTTTTGTTTTCTTTTAATAGAATTATTTCCGTTTTTATGCAAATTTTTTTAAAATTTTTATTTTTGTATAGAATTTCTAATAAAATATTCAAAAAAAAAAATACCAAGTTAAACAAACAAAAAATAAAAAAAGAAGCCAGAAATTCTTGATGAAATTATTTTTGAAAAATAAAAAAAAAAACGAAAAAATCGAAGAAATTTTAAATTTTAATAGAATTATTATTGTTAAATACAACAACAATATAATGCGTTAGAAATTAATAATTAAATCACAAAAAAAAAAAAAAAAAAAAATTGAAAAAATTTCAATAAATTTTTGCATAAATTTTTAATTCATAAAAATGTTAAAGAAATATTTTAAATTTATTGAAAGAATTTCAAAAAAATTAACAAAAAAAAAAAAAAATACATGTCAGTCACTTACAAATATGTGGTACGCCATGTAGTAAAAAAAAACTATTTAAAATATTTGTATCAGACTGTCAGCAAAGGGTCTTTCATTTGAAGTTTATTTACGAATATGGATTGTTTAGCAAACGTAGGAAGCATAAAAATAATGAAAACTTGACTACTTTTCCTATGGCGCACTGTAATAATGGCCGTAATGATGAATCCACTGTGTAAGGAATGATCATTATTGTAAAGGTATCCGAAGAGACTGATAGCGTTACAAATATGGTTACACAAAGCATTACTGCAATACAACAAAAATAGATTCCCTTCGAGAAATTCAAGCGGATAATCTGAAAGTACAATTGCGCCGATCATACAGCTTCTACAGTAGCTATATATACGATGAAGAAGAGTATGAGACCGCAGAACATCTTTTCATCTATTGTCCGACCGTTAAGAAGCTAAGAAGAAGTATTTTTGGGTACGCAGAATATTATTGACAGAATGTGCCTTCTTCATAAAACTGTCAGAATAGTTGAGAGATGCCATTCAAAAGCTGCAGGCACATGACGGATAGATAATATCCGTGTTATATTAGATCCTTATGGGGCCCAAGTAAGCTGGGCGGCTGCCAGTTGAATTTCTTGTAACTTACGACACATTGTGATGGTTTTTTTTTGCATTTAGATTTACACTCCCATCCCTGTTGAATCGAAATCAAGCAGCAATTTATGCCGCCTGTATATTTACAACGTTGTAGGCAGTCTTATTGGGTGCTAGAGCAAGGAAATTTTCAAGGCTTAAGAAGCAAAATTATAGCGTATGGCAAATGCAGAACATAGAAGTGATTGACGAAAAGCTATTCAATCCAGATGAAGTGGAAATTGCAGAACCACTGGGCTTCAGTAGCTGTCTGTTCGAGATACCTGAGCTGGGGTTTGAACCATAAGCTCGCATAATGGCCAATTGACTAAAGATTTTAAACTTCTTTGTTGCCAAAGACTATTTGGTTTCTTTCCCTGTTCTTCTCTTCAAAAATTCTTCAAATTTTGTTTGCAGAACCCCTCTAGATTAAATTAAATTTAAGAAAAATTAAATTAAATTTTCCGTTACTTTAAAACCCTTTAAAAATGTTACCAAAAACACAACAACAACAACAAAAAAATTCATTTTCCATTAAGACTTATGCCTTCAATTGCTTGATTTTAAATATTCCCCCGTTAAGGGAGTTGTGTGGTTTTAACATGAAAGCTATCAGTGAATGGGTTAATTTACAGAAAAAGAAAAACCGTTTTTTTTACAGCACAATAGAGTAAACGAGAGAGAGAGAGAGAGCGAGAGAGAGAGAGCAAAAAATGGTGATGGAATTTTGGGGGGAAAAACAGTCAGTTTCAGCGAAAAATATAATAAAAATCACAGTATTATTCCAAATCCTCTCAACCACATCAAAATCAATTGCCTTAACTACACAATATCACACCACCACTAGCACACTGCTCGTAATAAAATCTATAAGAAAATAAGAACAACAACAACAACAAAACGAAAATATAAAGAGAGCGAGAGGGTAACACAAATCCTATTCTGCCAAAAATAACCAAGTTTTTAGAAGAACAGAACAGAAGTGAATGTAAGTGAGTGTGTGCACATGTCTGTTAAAAAAAACACACAAAAAATAAGTAGAAATACAAATAAATGCAGGGAGAAGGAGAGAGAGAGAGAGAGAATGAGAGAGAGTATTAGTTTTTATGTGTAAATGCTAGTGTATGTGTATACATGTGTATGTAGTTTGGATATTAAATTCTATCTTTATAAACATAAAGTAAACAAACATTACTAAAGGAGAGGAAATCATCAAAGAGAGAGAGAGAGTGAGAGAGAGAGAGAGAAAGTAAGTGATAAAAACAATAACAAAAAGAGAGAAAATTCTATTACAATAACTTTACATTTTTTTTTTTTTGTTACAACACACTCGTTGTAGCAAAAGAAGAAAATTGAAAAACACAAATAATTGTGTTTGTATTTGTATTTGTTTTTTATTTATTGTCAAACTATAGGCAATACCCGTTAAGCTTCGCCAAGAACCATTTGGAATTTCTTTCATAGTATTTTTCCTCAATTAAAACAAGTATAGCCCTAATAGCCCTGCTGTCGCACATCAAACAATTGCTAAAAATAATAGCTAAGGATTACCGCAAGCACGCATATTTGCTTACTTGCTTAATTGATTATTACAATCTCTTAGTCAGGGTCACAATCTAGCTTCTTACACCACCCATTCATAATTTTATACATGAATTGTGGAGCCTACGATCTAAAATTCATTCCAAACGGTAGACTTTTTGAGAAACTTTTATTCACTTTCGGGGTTTCTGTGAAAAGATTGTTAAGAGTTACCTACTAGACTCAGGTCAAATTTCTGGCTTTAAGTCACTCTGTGGAACAGAAAACGAATAATTTATCTCCCATGCAGTCTGACAATCTTGTGGCAATCAGTTCCTTTCCGAATGCAATTTACAGGTCTGGCTGGCATATGTCGCGACCTTTGTGTCTAATACTGTGGGAGTCTAAGATTGATTCTTGCTTAGATTGACATCCCCAATAACTATGTAGCTTATGAACTTGCTAGAGCAATCATGTAGGCTTCATATTTACGGATTCAAGAGAAATCCTATGCTAAGAAAGAATTCTTCTTCACTGTTGAACTCATTTGATCTCAAAGGCCTTCGGTAGTTGAAGCTGGGTTGAGGATCATGACAATGTTTGCGATTTTATTTGCTAGAAGACTGCTAAAGTCAGCGAAACAAATAATTTTTCTTCTTATTTTCGTTTCGTTCAAGATGTCTGCGCATTTAATAAGCCAAAACACTACCTTCTAGAATTCGGCTCCTCCATGTAGTAAAAAGTCCAAAGACACCACAAGAGAAACTCTGAGAATTTCTTTAACCTCACTTGGTATGTAAAAAACTTGAGACTGCACAAGAAACTTAACTCTCCTCTGGATAAAACTAAGAAGCCTAAAAGCATTGGCAACATGCTACACCATAGAAGTCTATATCGATGGTGAAGGACCAACATACTCGATCTTAGTAAAAAAAAAAAGAAGAGAAAGAACAGAAGAAAAGAAGAGCGCAGAGGCATTTGCTGGACTCAGACGGATATTAAAAATGATTTTATTGCCTAGAGTTTTGCACAACACTGTATATGTAGTACCATGTACATACATACATACATAACCTCTTCTTATATGAGTAAAACAAATCAAACATTTTATGTATAAAACCAAAAGCACTTACACATACATATACAAACTATTTATAAATACAATATTTCCAATCATATATGAGCAGACAAGTATTCATATACATACATATATATGTATAGATGTATAGATGTCTGTATACATGTGTAATGTAAGCTTCTAACCATTACTTTGCCTCCACTCCTCTTTGTATTTTTTCTTTTATTGTATTTTACACACCCACACTTTCCCACTGTGCGATATGTGTGTGTGTGTATGCAGGACTAAAAAAAATCATATTTTAAATCAAATAAAATAATACGTGAAATAAAAAACCAAACCGACAGAGATTGAGAGAGAGAGAGAGAGAGAGAGAGAGAGAGAGAGAGAGAGAGACACACACACACACTCNNTTACACACTTACAGGCAAGTTAGCAAAGATACAAAATTAATGCAAACACACACTCTTATAGTTTTACTCACACACACACACACTCACTCATTCACATGCATATGAATAGCAAAAGGAAAAAAGGAAAAAAACCATTTAAAATATAAAATATATGCGCATACAAATACAAATATTTGCAAATAAATTGTTTAAAAAATACAAACACATACATGAGAAACACATACACATACATATTAGCCTGTTAGGCCTTCACACAAACTACTCTCATATCACACTCACATTATAACCATCATACACTGCAAGAGATTGCCTGACAAGTGAGTGTAGTGTAGTGTAGTGAGTGTAGCACACAGTGTAAGTGTAGCACACAGTGTAAGTAAGTGTAACATTACATTGAGTACCCTGTGAGAGCATGTGTTGCTATTGTAAGTGTGTAAGTAAGTGTCTCTGTATTCCTTGAAAATGTTTAGTGGAATACAATATTTTTTTCAGTACATGTGTACGTTTTTGTAAGTTTTCCTTTCTCTCTGTTGTGTAGACGAACATTTAGAAAAATTGTACACGAAAGCTATTCTCTCTTATTGCGACATACAGAGTTGGAAATTACTCATCAGTTTACTTGAATTGTGTGGTAATTTGTAAAGGTTTCGAATTTATTTTATTCCCGGATATTTTTCGAAAAAAAATATGAAATATTTTACAACAACAACAACAACAATAAGAACCAAAGACAAACAAATTATTGAGAGGGAGAGGCTTAAGCACACACATAGAACTGAAATTTTAAATCAAATTCAATTACAATTGAAGCTTTTATTTTAAGGTTAATGTTAGAAGACTTTCAGAATAATAAGGGTCGGTTTAAGCAGAGGTTTATGTTTAAGATAAAGTGGGAAATTACGATAAAAGTAGATAGGAGCCATGCATTAGACTATTCCGGAATAACGCGAGCTTGACACTCAGTGTACACTCTGAGTACACTTATACAGAATAGGGATTGTCTCGAGTCCAAACATATAGTTTCTAGTAAGCCTAAGTGAAATTGGAGAAGTGTATGTCGATCCAAAGACGGACATGGGCAAATAATGCAGCAAACACTGTCATACTTCTTAAGCGATCTTCAACATCTATCGCAGGCCACTGAGGTGACAATGTGAGAACAACAGTGAAGAAAGATTTTCGCTTAACAGAGGATTTGTCTAGAAAACATAAATAAACTTGGACAGTCTAATAAAGACATGAAGTTTACGCGACTGCTGTAGCAAGTTCTTCAGCCGCACTGTTATCTGGAAGGTCTATCTAACCAACAATCAATACTAGACTGACATAGTATTAGACACAAGGGCCCCGTCATATAACAGCCAGATCTGAATGATGGTTGTGTTCGAAACAGCACTGATTGCAATGTGATTGTCAGAGGGAATGGAAGACATTTTAATCTGCTTCTGTTCCTTAAAGTACTTCAAAGCTATTAAGTCGGTCTGAGTGGTGTAGGCAATAGCTTCACATTGAATTTTTTTATTCCCAGCAGAAGTAAACACGATAAGAAATAGCCTCGTGTATCCCACATCAATTTTTTTTTTTGGGGTATTTGCATGGCACGTGTGTGTATGTTTCTTCAAGGCAGCTCCTTTTGTGAATCATTGTCGAACAAAAAAAGTTATGATTGCCGAGAACACTATCATTATTTCAAGACTATTTAATTTCCTTTTTATTTAATAGGCCCAGAGAGTGACAAGAAACCCATAATTTAATTCCTTTTCTTTTCTTTTTTATTTTCTCTTTTTTTTTTTTTTGTTTTGTTTTCAGATAGAAAATGAATGTCCTTTTTTCTCCTTCCCTTCCCTTTCTTTTGCGTTGTTGTTGTTGTATTTTACAAGCGTGTGTCTGTATCAAGAATAACAAGAACAACAGAAACATAAAACATAAGATAAATAATCCCTTTTTCTTGTTGTTGTTGTTGTTGCTTTCTATTCTCCAATCATTCTGGTCATAATCTAATCTTTACTTGTTCTGCCTGTTTCTACGTTTTCTTTCCTTTCTTTATTATTTTTTTTTTGGGTCCAAAAACAAAGCTATTTTTTGTTTTTTGTTTTTTTCGTTGGTTAATATTGTTTTGCTGGTAACAAGATTATTTTGATGACGACTCCATAAGTAATCGTAAGAGTGGTAAAATGGGCTGTCTGGGTTGGGATGGCGTTTGTATGTGTCAGCATTTGGGCTTTAATTGTATATCACTAGGGCCACTAAGAAGGTCAGTACGTGAGTTGGAAGGGGAAGCAGAGATTTTGGGTTGTTTTGTGTTGTTTTTTTTTTTTTTTTTCTTAAAGAGATCTCTTAAGAATTTTTAGCTCGGGTGTTTAGCTTGTTACCATGTCCTTTAACTTAAAGACAGAAAAGGGATTAAGAAAAGAAAAAAAAACAAAAAAAAAACCAATAGTAAGTAGCAAAAGTAATGGCTCGCCAAAAAGGTTAGAAACAAATCATATAAAAACGAACTTTTTTTAAATAACTAAAGCTAAGCAAAGACAGTGGTTCAGAAAAGTAATGGCACTTCTATAATTGTTATCATTAAAGTCTAGAGGTACCACATAATCTACATTCAAGGTATGAGTTCCGGTAATACGTTTCGCTCATCACAATATCTCTATATTGGGCTTGAAGTGATTTCTATTCAGAATAAATATTCGTTGATGGCTATTACTCTGCCTAATTTGTTTCAGAATTATTTGCTGCAAGACTAAAATCCTTCCGAACTATAATTATCCAGCATATGTATAGCTTGTCTCAAGTACTTCTGTCTTGAGAAGCCTATTTTAAATTCATTCTGTCTGCCCAAGACATATTCAATCCATTATTTTTGAATTGTATCTTCAAGATACAGTTGTTGACAACAAAATAGATCTATGACGTAATGGGACAACTACATCAAGGTCTTTGGGATGATGTTTTACATAAGAATTACTACTGGTGTGTGGAAAGCAAAAATAAACGAAAGTTGCCGTAGTCTAGTAAGCAGAATATGGGCTTCTTCGACAAGAACCTGGGGTTCATACCCCAGCTAAGATATCTTGAACAAAACTAGAAAAATATTATCTTGTGACAAAAACTCTGTGGTTTAAAACAAAAGTGACATGAAAAGTTTCTCAAATATCTGTTGTCCGGCATTGAAATAAATTAGCAAACTTAATAGATGTAGGTAGTGTGAGTAGATAGGTTGTAAACCTGACTAAAGGGTTGTAATGAACAAACGAAAATTTTTGATAAAAACGAAACCGACTTAAGAGGATTCGCGATATTACCTAACATTTTCTACGTATTTTAAATGAGAGCTAAAGTACTCTTTTTAAAGTACTTTTCTAAAGTAAAGTACTTTTCTAAAGTACTTTTTTAAAAGTACTTTTCTAAAGTACTTTTTTAAAAGTACTTTTCTAAAGTACCTTTTTAAAAGTACTTTTCTAAAGTACTTTTTTAAAAGTACTTTTCTAATGTACTCTTTCAAGTGTTCAGTGTAATTTTTTTTTTAAACACAATATAAAACACCCGAGACTAGTTTATTGAATTTGCGGCATTTTTAATATTTTTATATGCTATTTTAGCAGCAAAATCGTTAAACAATTTAACAATAAATCGCAGATATTTGTTTAAAGTGGAGAAAAATGGTACAAAAAACACGAAATAAATATTAAGAGGAAGAGAGGAAAATGAAAAGCAAACGAAATGAAAAAAAATGCTTTAGAATTGTAGACTCGAGAACAAATAAATGTTCTGCTAACAAAACTGTATATTTAAACCACAAAAAGCAACAACAACAACAACAACAACTACAACAATAAAAGCCAACAACAACAGCAATAACTACAAATTGTTATTTAGAAGCACAAAAAAAATAGAGAAGAAAAGAGAAGAAAATAAAAGAAAGACCACCCAGTTGTAGAACATAAAACATAAACCAGACGAAACAAAAAGAAAGAATTTGAAAAAGAGTAGAACCAGAGCCACAGCCAGAGCCATAGTAGAGAGCAGGGTTACTAAAAACACAGATAAATGAAGCCAAACACTAAAATGGACAATAAAGTCTGTAACAGCACAGCATTGGCAGCATTGCTGGTGTTGGATATCAAATGAAATGAAACATTATGGGACTGGAAACTATCTTAAGAGCACACACGCACTACATTTTAACAATAAAAACGAACAACACAGACAAACAAAACAAAACAAAGCAATGGCAACACCAAACCAAACAAATGTTTGGAAAACAAAAAAAAAGAACGAAGGATGAAACGACAACTGCAAGTTTAGTTAGCGTCTCTACATAAATTATCAAATGAAATCCCAGTTAAAGCTGGAGTAGAAGAAAAATGGCACAAAAATTATTTAATGCCTGATGCTTCTACAATAACAACAACAAAACAATAAAAAAATAGCGCAGGGATTTCGTTTAAACAGCGCCAACGAGACACAAAGAAATTCTGGTAAAATAATCAGCCAAAAAAAAAAATTTACACTTCCCGATACACATACACACAGAAAAACAGAATGGATTCCAAGTAGAAAATGAAATATATACACACTCTTAAATAGCTACACTGAAATACAAAAGTAAATACCTTAAAAAAAATGTTTTTTTATATAAGAAAACATTAGGTTTTCTGCTTGGGATTTCGAAAAAAATCTTATTTAACTGTTAAACACAGAAGTACAATTTTAATTGGCGATCTAAACCTAAAAAGATTAACAACATCAAGTTAGTAACATGTTGCTGCAGCTCAATAATAATTAAAACTTTTGGAAACTAATAATAGAATGAAGAGCAGCGTTTAAAATCCCTCGTTTTTACATGAAAAAACGCTATAATTTTAATTTGTAAATATATTTGCGTTTATCAACATGTTGCTGAACAAAACAATGTTTCAATAGCAATAAATAAAAGACTACTTTCTAGTAAATAATGTTCATAAATCGTTCGTGACAAGTAAAATTAGAAATTTTGTTTAAAAAATAGTTGGCAACATGTTGCTTACATAATTTATTAAATTTACTCTAGCAACATGTTGCTAAAAATTAATAAAAATTATTTTTATTGACTAAAATCTACTGAAAACATTATCATTTTAGGTAAAACACCATTACGAATATTTTCAATATAACCAGCAACATGTTGCTTACATACTTTATTAAATTTGCAAAGGCAACACGTTGCTAAAAAAAATTAATAAAACTTATTTTCATTATCTAAATTGTACTGAAAACATTAGCCTTTTATGTAAAACACAATTACGCATATTCTTAGTTAACACGCAGCATATTGCTGACGACATATTTATTGTATTTAATACAGCAACATATTGCTAGAAAAAAATTGTTAAAAAATAAAATGCTTTAAAGCTTTAAACTTACTGAAACTAAATTGCCTTAGCAAAATTATATTGTAGAACACTACCGGCAACATGTTGCCAGTAATTCATCTACAAATTTCAGTTACTAAAACACACACAAACACAAAAAAATATTTTAAAATTATTATTTATTTATGAGAATGATCATTTTCCATTTGCATTTAAAATGCTTTTACAAAACTGCCTGTCATTGTCAACATGACTGTTTTAAACATGCCATAATGTCTGTCTAAGAGACGACGACTTGCAAGCAGGACATCCTCACTGCATTAGTCGAAGCAGCAGTAGCAACAATAACAACGAAAAAGATAAATAAAATAAAAACACAAAAAATATATTAAAACGGGGAAAACCATAAATTTGTTGTTAAAACATAAAAATGTTGCAACATTAACATATAAATTTAAAAATATTCTCTTCTTCTTCTCTTCTCTTCTCTTCATTCCCCCTTCCTTTTAGGACAAACAAAGCTTTTAAAGGAGCAATCACAGGCTGAAGTGCATGTGTGTGTATGTGTGGAAGAACGACAGAAAAAAACACTGTGTTTTAAGGATACAATAAGAGCAAGAAACGAGGAGAATAAATGAGAAAAGGAGCCTACTGACGTTAGTTGACAACACAGTGCCATTTTTTTTTGTGTGTGGCTTTTAGCGTAACGGAAATACTTGTATGCCAAATTCAGACAACAACAAAAACTACAACAATAAGAACAACTATGACTAAAACGACAACAACAATGACACTAACAACGTGTATATATTGTATGTACAAAGACTCCACAATATACGAGGAGTAGAGGCTGAAAAATTTAGAAGGAAAACGTCAGCAAAAAAAAATTTTTTTTTTTGTTTCTAATGCTACCAACAGCTCTACATACCAGCGTATAAGTTGTGAAAGACAATAAAAAAAAATAGCCAAAAACTAAAGGCAACAAAAACGAAACTGACTTCGAAACAGGAACGGAAATGCCAAAAAATATTGACTTTTTTTCTGTGAATGAAATTTTTCGGAATTTTTTTTTCTTTTTCTTTTATTTTTTGTTGGCCAAAAGAATAAGTGACGTAGTGAAATAAACAGTGCATGTATATGTGTATGTATGCATGAAGATATGCAAAAATTAAACAAAAACTAAACGTGAAGAAAGAGTATGAGAATATTGCGCTAGAAATTCATATTTTCTAATAGACACACAAATTAGAACAACAACAAGAAAAAATCCTTGAATTTATGAACAGTTAAGCTTATGGAGTAGGATAGAAAACGGCGCAGAGTATAGGCAATAAGACTTGGTTAGAATGTGTGTGATTAAACATGTACCTGCCTCAAAAATGGGAAAGGTACTTGGGGTCTCATAAAGTCTGGTGTTTCTCAGGCATCATGATATCGAGAATTGTGTGCGGGAGAGAAGAAGGCTGGGGAATGTTCTGTGGGATTCCAAAGAACGTGCACTTAGGCTTTTAATGTTACACTTGGCACCAGCAGTAGGAAACACAATTGTTGAGACTCTATGCCACTGACTAGGTTTCTACATAAATTTGTTTATAAAAGTATACAACATGTTGAGCAACTTGTTTGCTGACAACATTTACATGTTCTGCAAAAATATGATTTATTTACATTTTTAAAATAAGAAATTGATTGGAAATCTCTGGACTTGGAGAGAAAGTACAGGAAATCAGGATAATCAAGTGGTGATATGTTCTGAGGCGTATGCCAACGGATAGAAGGCAATCGAACTCAATTGTTACAGAAGAAATAGGTTTTTAAATTTATTCGTTTATAAAAGTCTTGCAATATGTTGAGCAACTTGTTGCTGGCAACATTTTTATATACATGTTAAGCAAAATTATTTTTTATTTTAACGCTTTTAACATAAAAAATGGAATTCGAAAATGTTAAAAAAAAAACCAAGGACCATAAAGCATAAGCACCAAAAGGTATTTTAATGTGGGCAGATAGCAATATTTAACTTTTTATTTAATTTTTTGCAGAAAATAACTTTCCCTTCTGAACTCAATACATTTTAATAGAGAACCATAAAAAAAACATTCGTTATTAAAAGCCTTAAAATCAAATGTTAATTGTCATTGAGACAACAAGACAAGACAACAAAGCCAAGCCGAGCCAGGCCAAGCCATTAGATAAATTGCAAATTTTAATATTAATTTTATAACACAACAATAACAATAACAAAAACAAAATCATAAACATAGCGAAAAAAAACCTTGAGTGGAACCTTAGAAAAAGATAAACGCCAGCAACATTTCGATATCTCTTGCCAAATCAAATGTTTTCTGTCATGTAATGCGGCTAAAGCCATAAATTTTCTGTTTAAAACACACGGGAAAAAACTAAAAATTAAAAAAAAAAGATTGATTGCTGAGGGTTTTTTTTTCAAAATGATTTTCTGTTAATTTTAATTCGAAAACAAAAAAATTTAAAAAAAAAATACAAAACAGAGAATTGAAATGCAAACAATTAAGCGTGTTTAATAAGTGGATAAAAAGCTTATAAAAAAAAATAAAAAGCCATGGTTTTTTCTTGCTGTTAATGTTGCTGTTGTTGTTGCCACTAGTCTATTTACTTTGATGGATTAAATATTGAAGAAAAAAAAGAAAAAAAGAAACGAATTTTTATTGTACAAAACATATAAAAATAAAAACAAATATAAAAACAAAAACAAAAAACCAAAGAGAAAAAAATGAAAAATAAAAGCAAATGACAGCACTTTGGATAAAATACTTAAACTAGCAACTAAAAGTTCATTGACTTGCAATAACACTACCAATGACTGCTGCTGCTGCTGACACTTACCAACCAACCAACACACCAAACGGCCAACCAGCCAAAAAGTCAAATAGACAGACACACACAGAGACAAATTCGAGTGAACTGGACTGGACTAAACTGAACTGAACTGAACTGAACTGAACTGCACGGGACGGGACATTTAAATGGCTATCTCTAGCTGTTTGCTTGCTTGCTAAGCAGGACGGACGATATGAAATAACAAAAAACACACACACAGTTTTTCATGCAGCCATGTTGATGGCTAAACAGAACTCTGTAAGTTTGCCAAAAGCACACGGTTTCAATGAAAAAAAAAAAAACGTAAAAAAATTAAATAAATTTTATTAAAATAGCAAACAAAAGTAGAAAAAGAATTTAAGCAAATAAAAAGAATATACAAATAAATGTTTACAGAAATCATTAATCTAAAGTAGGCCAGTTAATTTGGGTCTAATGGCACTTAAAGGAAGCTATTCTTACATTATTTTCAATATACTTTATAATTACGTTGCTAGTATTCCCTACAATGTTGCTGCAACATGTTGCTAAGTAAATTCTACTTATACTAACAATGTTTCGTAGATATATTTCCTATACAATAATAATTACGATATCTTAAAACTACATGCAACATATACAACCGTCTTTTAAAGCAAAACAGCAATTTGTTAAGCAACATGTTGTTAAACTTATTTGATTTAGGATTTGATTTGACATCCAGAAAAATCGCTCTCACATTATCACTACAGTATTAGTAAAAAATAAATAATAAAAAAATTTTAATCAAAAATAGGATAATAATTTCAATTTCTACATATTGTCTCTGCAACATGTTGCTAAACTATATTTTTATTATATGTACGGCATTATGTAGCATGATTGTATTGAAACACAACTACTATGCTAACTGTTATGCTACTAACGGTCAATATAGGAGTTTACTTCCCCAATCCTGTTCCCTTGACAACCTTTGGACACTGTTTGGTTTCAGGAAGGAAGCTTCCCTGCCTAATACCTTACTAGCATCCAATTGTTTCTTTTAATTAACACCGCACAGTTTCAAAGTGTGGAAACTCCTTTCTTAGCAATCTAGCCTGCCTATAAGACCTAGGATGCAGAGAATTCTGACCCGGCCTAGTTGGTTGCAAAATATTTGTTGTAATTTTGTTGGCAACACAGCTATTTTTATTTAATAACATAATTTTTACAATGTTTTTTGAGAATATGTTGCTACAACACAAACGTTGCTAGCAACATATAGCCAAAGTGCTATAAAATTATCTCCCCGTTTAAAAGAACTTAATTGAAATAAAATATTTATATTATAATGCATGTACTATTTTAGAAATCTTGTTGAAATGTTGCTAGCAACATGTTGCTGAAATTGAATATGCATTAAGTATTCATTTCTTATAAAATTTTTATAAAAATATGCAAAAAACTAAACAGACCGATATGAGAAGAACAGGACAAATGTTTTTATTTAAATGTTGCTGACTGCTTGGCCTTGATTGGAGAGTGCAATGATCTCTTAACAGACTGGTTATATTCCGTAAGGTATTTCTCGGTAATTTAAGGCAGGACTCACCCAACACAAGTTTAGATTATCTTAAGCCGGTCTGGTTTGAGAAGAGTGTAGAAGAATTTACAAGATTTTAATAAGATATTGCCGGCAACATGTTGCTTACATTATCAAAATCAAAGTGTTTTTCTAACATTTTATAAAAACTATTATAAAATCAAACCGTAATCTCGACTTGAAGAGTTTTTAGTTTAGAAATTTCAGAATGAAAACCAAGCATAAGAATAACAAATGTTTGTAAACAAAATGTTTAGCAACAAGTACATTTCTTTAAATGTAGTAGATTTAACACCAAATCAAATATATTGTTGGACTATTGTAGAGTGTATTACAAAAAAAAAAAGGAGAAAAAACTGTAAGCCGAACAACAACTTTTGATAAGCTTTTAAGCTGCTCACCATTTTATATATGCCACATAAAATATTTAAAATGTATATAAACATTTTATAGTAAACATGACATACAACGGTGTAGCTACATAAGTACTTAAGCAAAATTGCCAATAAAAACAATTGGAAAAAAAATAATAAAAAAAAGAAATGAAAGAATAAAATAACAGGTTAATCCCTGTAGAAATTTTTTTCAAAATGTGATTAAAATATTGCGTTTTTTGTTTTGTTTCGCAGTAGCATTTGTTAATAAAACAAAACAGGAATGATAATGTTTCATAGTGCAAAAAGAGATGAAAGTTATTAAATTCTTTGTGTTCAACAAGAAGGCAACATTTTCATTAAAAGTATCCATCCCAGCAACACCACCACCACTCTTGGCCATTCGCTTTGACACGCCAACAAAGCCTATGTATAATAAAACACTTGTTCCTGTTGTTTAACCCTGAATATCTCAAGAGTTCTTAAATGCCTGTGTCTAGTAATTCCAGAGCATTATTGTTGGTATGGAGTATGCGTGCAGCAAACAAAGAGCTGAGAAACTTATGCCATTAAAAGGCAACGAAAAAATTATTGTTTTTATGCTCTTTCTCCTTCAGCTTTATTATGCAGAGTTTTCTTATTTTTTTTTTTAAATGTTTTCAATAAAAAATAATCGCTTCTGCATCCATTCTCTCCCCCCCTCCTCGGAATTTCTAAAAAAGTGTAGGCTGGGATGATAAGTGTTGTAAGAGGAAAAGGAGACTACCCGGCAAGAAAACTTATGCCCTCAAGGATTTTTGTTATATCCCTGGCGGGTATATTTTCTTAAAAGAAAATTACAAATTTTGTTTCCATTTTTTTCTTCCGTGCAGTAAGAGACAGAAAAAAATGGACCATAACCTTAAGTTAAAATTAAGTAAAGTTTTTGGGATAACAAATAAAAACAAAAGAAAAACTTCTTTTTATTTATTTGCCTGTAAAGAAACGTAAAAGTCTGATGATAAAAGCAATTGGCTGTTGGACGTAAATAAAAAAGAAGAAAAATTGGCCTTAAAACTTCAATTTCAATTTAGAAAAAAGGAAGAAGTTATAAAATGTTATTAGCCATTAGGAATATTACTAGTAAACCAGCATAAAAATATAAGCACAGTTAAGGATAAAGCATAGCAACATGTTGCGAAAACGCATCATTATAAAATTTCTTGATTTGAAGCAGTAATTTGGCGGATATTTTTTTCCTTACTGTATATAAATATGAAAAGTTTGCTTTTATAGTAAATGGTTGCAAAAATAATGTTGCAGACCCCAGTCCCTAATGAATGTTTCATTTACATGGTTTTTGTTTAAAATTTTAGAAAAAGTTTGCTTTAAATTATTAATATAATGCAGTGGCAACATATGTTGCAGACTCATGTAGCTAAACAATGTATTGTTGGCATTAAATCTATGATAATTTTTTTTTATAAGTATTCAAGGAATATCGTATTATTGCTCCCATTGATATAAATAACACATGTTGCTAACTCATATTGCTAAACAAAGTCACAGCAACATGTTATATCTTCAAATATGTTCAATAAATTGCTTTAAAAGGGTAAAAAAAGAGGTAATATTCTTCAAACACTAATCTTTCCAAACATTGTTGCTAAACATGTTGATAAAAGTGATGCTAAAATGAAATTTTTAAAAAATTTTTGAGGCGAAGTCGCCGACGAAACATTTGTTTAGTATTTTGCTTTTGTTCGAGATAACTGAGCTGGGGTTTTAATTAAGGGCTCGGATCTAATATGCCTATACACTACCTACTAGACTACGGCGACTTCATAGGAGGTATGTCATTAGAATTCCATGCTAGGAAAGCAGTCTTCCTACTACATGATCTGCTCTGGTAATGCTATGAAAGTCTACAGCCTTCAGAGAAAGTTAGGCTGGATATTATAATATTTTTATACCTCTCAGGTTAATCTAATAGCTATTAAGGGCACACTCATATTGCTAAGCAACATTTTGCAAAATTCTAAACTGCTTAAAATATTTCCAAAAAAGTAATTTAAAATACTTCAATTATAATGTAATAAAGCTATGTTGCTAAGTAAATATCAGCAACATGTTGCAAAGATTGGTTTCTCTTAAATATTGCTTTAGAATATTCAAACAAAAAAATAACATAATTTAAACGTATAACTTGTACATGTTGCAAACAAATGTTGCTAAACAATGTTGCCAATGTGATATCTTTGAAAAATTGCCTTGAAATTCTTTTTGGAAGCACATTGCTTTAATTATAATTTAATAAGAAAGCATATTTATTATGTAACTTTTAAACTTTTGTGACAAAGCTTTAACCTCTATTTGATGTTTTTTTTCTTACATTTTCATGTCGTTTTTGTTGTTAATTTTCAACAAACTTTGTAGACACAAAGTTTTGTATGGTTTTCCTCTCTTTTTTTTTTTTGCTAACGAACTCTTATAATTATTTCTTCAAAGGAGGTTAAAGTTTAAAAAAGGAAAAACAAACACAGAAACAAACACTCTTAGAACTTTCCTTGGGATTAAAATTTGTGTTCTATGTTTGGTTTTCTTTGTTTCTTGTGAATTTGATGTCTTATCAAACACAAGGTACATGTGCCGAGATCTAATGACAGGATTTTTTTCTTTCATTTTTCATCATAATAAATATTTGACCCAAATATGCTTATAGTAGAACAAAACCAAAGGAAAGTAAGAGAAACCACTTCAAAAATAAATACAAGAAAAATTTTTGCAAAATTTTGCTTAAAAAAAAAAATAAAAGAAAAAGAAATCAAAGAAAAATAAACACAAGTTTTTTAAATTCTAAATAAATAAACAGTAACAAAATTTTAAATAAACAATTTGATTTCATATATGAAAAATGAAACGAAAAAAATGAAAAAAAAAATCTAAAAATTCTTTCTTAAAAAATATCTAAGAATGTTTAGTAATTAGCAACATGTTGCTAAAACAAAATACGGAACACGAGGCAAAGAAAATTTTTTTTTTTAGCAGGTCATTGACCAGATTTTTTTTTACACACGTTTTGTTTATTTTTTTTTTTTTTTTTATTAATTTAGATAATCAGCAAAAACGGTACTGCCTACAAAAATGTTGCGTGTTCAGTTATAACGCAACAATTTACGATTAATTTCTGTTTTTTTTTTCTAAACAGACTTTAATTGCACTTTTAAGTGAAATAACAATTACTTTATCACCCTTACGGCTAACGTTTAGAAAATATTTATGAAAACACCTGAAATTACCGTGTCCACACATGTATTATGAGTTTTTTTTTTAAGGGATTTCGTAAATTAAAAAAGGGGGGTAAGAAAGAGCAGCTAGAAAAGTGGTGTAAAATAATTCAGTTTTCCGTACAAGTAATAAAAACTTTTATAGAGTATAAGCAAAATGTTGCCAGCAACATGTTATCTTTTCTACATTATTTGTTTTGTCAAAGAATAACTTTTCATTGTAACACATTGTAATACCAACAAACGGTAGCAGTTCGAAAATTGTGATCAACAAAGTTTTCTACTCTAGTTTAAGGTCCTGGAATCCATACCAGTTACCTTAGAATAATCCGAAATTCCCCTAATAAATACTCAGCATTCATAGACAATCGGGAAGACATCCGAAGGGGACTTGCAAATACCTTGGCTGTTTGAATAAATTCGAAGATTTTAAAGAAAAAACTCTTCGTCCAACAAACATTGCTTAGATTTGAGCATTGACAAGACCGCCTTTTTAAAAATGTCTTTATGGTTTGAAAAGTGTACAGTATGCTCCGTTATGAAATATGGAGCAGCTGGTATAGATCTTGCCAAGGAGCAGAATATAATAAAATTCAGCAACATGTTGCTAAGCAATCCCAGAAACCTGCAATAAAAGCATTAAATGTAAATTGTTGTCTAATTTTAAGTATAAACCTACGGAAATCTACAACTTCTACAATCAAAACTACCAATATAGTTAATACAGCTCTAGCAACATGTTGCTAGCAATACTAGCAATACCATTTTAGCAAAACCTTTAAAATTGTAAAGATTTTTAAGATATATTATGCATTTCAAGCTAACATACGTCCGCAAGATTAACGTTTCCAATTGCAATATTTCAGCAACATGTTGCCAAAGAGATGTTTAACAAACTTCTTAACTAAAATCTTTTATAAGGATCTAATAGATATTTGAAGCCAATTGTTGGCCAATTTTAAGCTCTACAACAATAAAGGAGTTATTTATGTTAAACATGCCCCCATATAGTTAATTAACTGATAGCAACATGTTGCTGGCAATAGTAATGCAGATAAATTGCATTGTAAAACAGATAAATTCATAAAATTTTATTAATTTAGGATACGATTAAATTGAAAATGAAGTCAAAATTTATGAACATATACTTTAGATTTTAGCTTCTAATAACTATGTTTCAGCAACATGTTGCCAAACATTTTTTCGTATTTATTTTCGCAAGTATTTAAAACAAATCTATTTTTAACCTCTACGTAGTACTAAAATCACTGTCCACTGCATGTGAAACTCTCCATACAATTAATATTAACTGAGCATACAAATAAAAAAAATTCAAGAGAAAAAAAAATTATTTAACACTGATTGTTATAACAACAACAGCAAAAAAAAAACAAAAAACTGTTGAAAAAATATTTGCCAATTTTAAATGTTTATTCGCATGTGTGTATATTTGTATATAAACATTGTTTCTGAAGGCGAAGTATAAAAAATGTTCAAAAAATCAAAAAATCAAAAACAAACATCGTGTGAGTAAGTGAGTGACTGAGTGAAACGGTGTAAATGTTTTTATTAACTAAACATGCATACAATGTTGTTGCTGTTACTAGTTGTTGTTGTTTTTTTATACAATATTATTTGCTATCGCTGCCATATCTACTGCTGCTGCTACTAACGTTGTAGTTTCAATAATTTTTTTTTTGTAACAACGGCAATAGCAGCACCAGGCTTAAATGCTTTTATTTCAGCATTTTTTTGTAACGGTCAGTGACCTCCTCATAATGATGATTGTTGTGCTTTGTTTTATTGTTGTTTTTGGTATGAAATATTTTCGCTGTTTATTTTGGATTTCTTGTGAATTTTCGAGATTATGCCCACAACACAACACTGCGCTACACTACACTACACGTCGTCGTCTTCCTCGACAGGTATTTTTATAAAGAAACCACTTCAGTTGTGTTTTGTTGGTTGTTGTTGCTGTTGTTATAAGTCGTTTTAATGTTTATTTTTTAACAATTTTTTTATTTCTTTTTTAAATTTATTTTTTAAGATCAGCATTTGGTATTTTGTTTACATTTTTTTGTTAAAAAAAAACATAAGGGGGGCTCACTGTTGTATCGTTATGCCTAAAAGGTCTGTATAATGACTGTATTTTATTAACATAAATTTTGTTCAGCAACAAAAAACAAAAAAACAATAAAAAAAAACAAAAAAAACAATAAAAATAATAATAATAAAAGAAAAATGAAACGTATTTTGCATAAATATTAATAGAAAGTAAAATTAAATATTTGAATATCATTCAGTCGATGATTGATTGTTTAATAGTTCAATGAATGAATGAATGAATGGTGCTTGAAAACAATGTTGCCGACTGCCCACAGGCAATAGGTCAGGCATTAGAAGTAAATAGAAAAAAAGCAATTGACAAAAAGAAAACTAAAAAAAAATATTAAAAAATAAATCAAATTTTTTGTAAATGAAAAAAACATTAAAAATGTTTATAAACAACAAAATGTTTATAAACAAAAAATGTTTATAAACAGCAAAATGTTTCAGAAAATGTTTATATACAAAATTAAACGATATTGAAATGATATTCCAATATATATTTCAATAGATTTGTGTTGGCAACATGTTGCCAAGATGTTTGATAACATAATTGGAACTGGGTCTAGAAACGTGAGGTTAAAGATTCGCTTTTTCTTCTGTTCAAATCCTTTTACATACTTAACTGACTTAACTGATCATTACAACAGCTTATTGAGGTATGCCTTGTTCCAATGAGTGTTAATATCCATCCATTAGTGGCGCGAACTACAGTTTATATCGATTTAGAACGACAGATTATTGAACAGCTTTTCATGGCAGCTTTATTTATTTATTTCGAGAGAGAGTTGCCGAAAGAAATCTTTATTTTCATATATCGATATGCCTGGGCAGGGCCTCACGACTAGACTACGGCGAATTCTTCAGATCTTCAGCTTCTTGAGAATTCGTTCGAGGAAAAGTCAAGTCTGGCGGCAAATCTTCCAATACGGCAGTTGACTGGGAGAACAACAGCAGTGTGATGAATGACCATTCAATTTAAGTATTCTTATCCATGAGCCTCCATGTAAAACAAGCAACCGGCATTCAAAAGCCTTGACAAGTTCATTAGCAACAAAATTTCGGAGACATCTTTATGTCCTTTTAATGGTTCCAAATTTCCCTGAGAAATCCTTTGCACTTATAGAGGAGAACGCCTACCGAGATGACATTAATAATGGCCGATAGCCTGGCTGCTCGTGTTAAATAAGAAACTTTAGAGAAAACTCTCTCCACCCGATTTCAATATTGCCTGGAAACCACCGCAGTAGACTGAAGGAAACCTTTACAAAAGTCTAATGCGAGTATCCATAATAAACATCCCATATCCTAAACTAAACAAAATTTTAAACCGTTGGCATATATGTATATGCGGCATTTGAATCATGTTGCTTAAAAATACTTTTGAATTTTCTTCTTGCCAGCAACATGTTGCTAAAAAAAAAACTTTTAATTTTAAACCATATTTTAAACGTTTTATTTTTAGAATGTTACACCCCCTCTGGAATTCTCTGCGTTTTTCATTGTAATTCTTTCTTTTGTTTCTCCAAATGTAATCATTCGTTTTAAATCTTATGGGAGCGTTTATTTAAAGCTGAAATACTACAATAACAAAATGAAGAATTTTTTTTGCCATTAATAACCGCATATTTGGCGAAAAAAAAAATTCCCCGGTAAAGTACAGAAACCTTAACACAATATTTTATGACATTTTAAATTATGCTTGACAGCTTATTTTAACACAAAAGATGAGTGTTTCAACACATGTTTAGTTACATAGGGAGAGCATACATAAGCCATGAAAAGATGAAAAAAATGAAAAAAAAATTGTTTAAAAAAACGACTTTTTTTTTGTTCATTAATAATAAAATAACCTTGACTTGATTTATAGTTGATTAGAATAATTTGTTAAAAAACAAAAAAAACGACCAGGTGTTGAGTTTAACGGGAGAAAAAAAAATATTAAAATTCCCTAGAGTACCAAAAAAACAAAAAAAAGGTAAAGAAAGTGTTGAAAAGCGTTTGAAAAATGCTTTTAAATAACCGTGTAACTCTTATTTGCTATTCATTCTGCTACTCTATTATGTATAAAGTTAGGAAAATTTGCTCCATAAATTATTATACTTGCTATGAAGGAAAAAAGGATTTTTGATTTTCCTTTCTTATTTTTAGTTTTTTTTTTTAGGACGTGAGTTGAGTTTTCCAAAGTAATTGAAATAAATTTTCTAAAGAAATGATTTTTCTTTAATTAAGCGGTACTTACTTTTATTTAATTAAGTTTATTTCGTATTTGTTTTTGTTGTATTTATTTATTTGTTGTTTTTTTTTTTTGTTTCTCTCTCTTAATATCCTTTTGATAGAGATGTTGTTGTTATTTTCTTTGTTTTTGTGGGTTTATTTTGAAAAGCGAAAAAACCTTTGAGCGTTTTTTTTTTGTTTGTTTGTGTTTATCAAAGGAAAATTTAAATTTTCAATATTTTCTTCTGCTTTTTTCTTTTCTTTTTTGTTTTTTTTTTATTTCTTTATTTATTTAGAGCAACAAAGCTTTAATTGAAGACAAGGCCAAGGTTTTTGAATTCTTTATTCAAGTTGTTAAATCTTTAAGAAAAGCCAGCCGTTTTAGTTAGTAAAATTGCAATAAATTCACAGATTTTTTATACACTTTAAGAAAAATAAAATAAAATTTATTATTAAATTAGTTTTTAATTTATTATTTTATAATTCTTATTTATATTTTTAAATATATGTTTTATAAATTAATTGTTATATAATAAATTATATTTTTTCATTACTTTTATTATTTATTTTTATTTGAATATTTTATGTTTTACTTATTTATTTACTTATTTATTTATTATAAAATAAAATTTTATTTCTTTTTATATTGTTTTTTATGAATGTTTAATTTGTTTTTTATATTGTATTTTTATTTTTTATTTATTTTCCTTTGTTTTTTGTTATTATTTATTTAATTTATTTATTTTTTATATTTTAAAAATTTTATGTTTTTATTTATTTATTAATCTTTATATTTCACTAAATAAAACCATACTTATTTTTACTTAATATATTTATTATATTTTTTTTAATATTTTTGTTTTTATTTTTAAAAACTTATTGTTTTATTTTAGTTTTTATTTTAATTTTTTTACTTTATTTTATTTTTATTTTTTTTTATTTTTATTTTGTTTTTAATTTTATTTTTATTTTATTTTTTATTTTTATTTTTATTTTTAATTTATATTTTTATTTTTATTTTATTTTTATTTTGTTTTTATTTTATTTTTATTTTATTTTTAGTTTATTTTTATAATATTTTGTTTTATTTTATTTTATTTTATTTTTATTTTATTTTTATATTTATTTTTATATTTATTTTTATTTTTATTATTATTGTTATTTTTATTTTTATTTTATTTTTATTTTATTTTTATTTTATTTTTATTTTTATTTTTATTTTATTTTTATTTTATTTTTATTTTATTTTTATTTTTATTTTTATTTTTATTTTTATTTTTATTTTATTTTATTTTATTTTATTTTTATTTTATTTTTATTTCATATTATTTTTATTTTTATTTTTATTTTTGTTTGTTTTATTTTTTTTTTTATTTTTGTTTTTATTTTATTTTTATTTCATTCTTACTTCATTTTCTTATTATATTTCTTTAAATTTATTTATATTTTTAATTTAATATTCAATATTTTGTTTGCTTTTATTTATTTATATTTTGCAAAATAAAATGTTACTCATTTTTATATTTTTATTTAAGATTTGTTTACTTTATTTTTACAATTTTATTAATTAAAAATTTAATGTTCTATTTTATGATGTTTTTTTGTTTTCTTTTTTTATTATTTTTTTAAGTATTTTGTTATTTTTTATTATTTTCTTTATTTAATGTATTTATATTTTGTTTTAAAATTCAATATTTACTTAAATTTTATTTATTTTATTTACAAAATGGAATTTTATTTATTTTTACCTTTTTGAATTAATTGTTTACTTTAATTTTTGGCATCAATTTTTTTCATTAATTATTTATTAATAAATAAGAATTTTTAATTTTTTTAATTTTTTATGTTTTACTTTATTATGCTTTTGTTTATATATAGAAAAAATTTAATTTTTTATTTTTTAATATTAAAAATTATTTTATTTTATTTTTTTTTATGTATTTACCTGGTTTATTTTTATTTAATTTTTTATTTTATTAGCTTTTATTTAGTGACTTTAATTTATTTATATTTTTTATTTAATATCTTCATTTAAATTCAAATTTTCCAATTTTAAGTTTTACTGTTAAAATTAGCAAAAAAAAATTTTTTTTTTGAAAATTATAAAGAAAAAACAAATTTATTTAATATTTAATTTTTATCTTTTTCTTTTTTTATACCACTTGTTTAATTTTAAAATAATTTATTTAAAGTTTTAAAAAAATTTTTAAATTTTTATTTCTTTTATTTTTTTAAATACAAAAATGTTATAAATTTACCTTTCTTTTTTGATTAAGAATGAAAAGTTTATTAATTATTTTTAAATATTATTTTTAATATCAATTAATGTTTTAATAATAACAATTGATCTTAATAAGGATTTTATAAAAAAAATTGTAATTTTTTAAAAAATTGTTTTATTTTCAAGCTTAACAGAATAGGCAGGCAGCAGCAATTAAATTTTTTTTTCTTTTTTTTTGTAAAAAATTTATTTTACAAAAAAAATTATTATTTTTTATTTATTATTATTTTTTTAGATTTAATATATTTTATATTTATTTCAAAAAAATTATTGCACTTATATTTTTATTAAATCGTTATTTTTATTATTTTTTATTATGGAATGTTTTGCGAAGCTAAAAAAATTTGATTTTTTTTTATAAGTTTTCCTTTCTTTTGTTTTAAATTGAATGTTGCTCTGTAAATAAAATTTAAAGAAAAAACGAAAAATAATTTTTTAAAAAAAAATTGCTTTAAATTAATTACTAACGTGTCACACATGTTGTTTTAAGTAGATATTCAAAATGCATCATTTCGTTCATTTCGAATACATTCAGCAGCCAGCCTAGCATTTAAATGTTAATTCAATTGTTTTTTTTTCAATTCATTATTTATTTTAATTTTATTAAAATTTTGTGCTCTTTTTTTTTCTTCGTTTTTGTCAAATCATCACAAATTTTCGATAAAAAAAAACGACAAATGAAATGAAATTTTTGCTGATTTCTTAGAAAAGTAATTAAAAAAAAATGCAAATCCTTTTGCTTAAATACTTAACCACAGCGATACAAATTAAGCACATTGTATAGAAATTGTTATAAACAAAAAAATAGCATCTGAAAAATTCTTCAAACGATATCTTAATTTGAAATTTTCAACAAATAAAGAAAATTTTTCTTTTAAATTTAATTTCCTTTAAAATTTCATTTTAAAAATTTGTTGGAAAATCTTGTGCTATTTTTATATCCACTAGTGTGCAATGCTTACTTTGAATAAATCTTCCATGAATATTAAACATTTATTTTCATTTTTTTTTCTCTCTCTCTTTCTCTTTTAAAAATGTTGCTTAAATTTTGTTTAATTTGAAAACATCCTCTGGTTCATGTTAAAACAACACACAGGAACATTAAAAAGAAAACAAGCAACAACAAAAAAAAAAAAAGTCAAGTAGAGAGTAAATAAATATTATTAAACAAATAAACATACAAAAACATAAAATAAAATACATAAAACACATTGACTTCATATTGTACCACAGAGAACACCAATAATGTCCGCATTTAAATAAATCTCTTCAGTATTTTTGAAGTTTTCTCTTTCTCTCGGGTTTGTTTATTTAAAATGAATTAAAAACCGACCATCCAAATACACAAAAAAAAAAAAAAATATATTGAAAGCAAGGCAAGCGACCCTAAAAATATAAATAAACAGTAGAACAAAAGAACAATGACCCTTGAAAATTGCAAATGTGCGATGGAAGGCCAATTGATTTTTGAGCAGGAATAAGTCGGCCATCTTCTTATGCCTAAGTTTTCAGCAGCGGCGGTCAACGAAATTAGATCTCCATACAAACGGACTGAGGCAATCGAATTATCCTGTAACATATTGTTGTTTGCAAACTCTGTACTGCCTTTGGCCAGCTCATCAACGATTTCCAGAGATATATGAATACAGAGAAAGATAGCGAGACCAAAATATGCGAAACTGGAAGGCAGCATTCTTTGAAAAACTCTATTCTCCCGAAAGACGATTGGAATGGAAAAATTACGCCCCGAATTGAGTTTAAAATGCAGACTCTCAAAAAGCCTGGAGAAAATTTTGAAGCAAAGAAAAAATATCTTTGGGAGACTCCCTATCCATAGCACCTTGATTTCTTTTAATGCGACAAAAATAGTAGCCTCTTATTCCCCTTAGCGTGTATCTACCGTAGCTTATGGTGATACCGTAAAAACTATTTGTTGTGCATAAAAAATTTTTTTTTTTTGGGGAATTCAATGTTTTTCTAAAGGCTTGACAATTTTTTTTTGTTGTTGTTTTTATTTGTAATTTTAAAAATCAACAGCAACAACAACAACAAAAAGAAAAAACATTACAGTACATGAAAATAAAATATTTTTGATGTACAAAAAAAAAAATAAAATATTACAACATGAGAGAGTGTGCTTACAACCCAATAAGCAAATTGGTAAGGAATGGTCAAATTTGACGTAAGGCGCTCAATAAGTATGCTTAAAATTATTCTATTTTATAAGCATGCAGGCTAGGCCGTGGACTCCCTGTAAATGATTTCTGCCGAATCAGCAGATATGAGGAGGAAGAGGAGACTGTTCTTCATCTATTAGGCACATTGGGCATTATGTCCAGTAGTCTAATGCCCGCATAAAAATGTTTGCTAGGTTGGCTTGCCCTTTTTTTGTTATGAGTGCGTGAGTGTATGGCTATGTGTTTGAACAAAATATTCATAAAATAATTCAAGTTTTTCTCTCATTCTTTAGCTAAATATCACATGGATGGCACATACCCAATCCATTTAATTCACAAAAACACAGTATTTATCACATGGCTGAAGAGAAGGAAAGAAACAGAGCAGGGGCCAGACTTTAATCATGTTTACATCTGCTGCATGGTACGTGGTTAACTAAACGCTTGTATTTGTTGTAAGAGAACATGTTATACTCGTAGTCTAGTGGATGGTAGTCTAGTGTGTACTACATCCGTTATAATTATAAACTATCGCCCACTCTCTCTCAGTCTCTTTCTCTGTTGGTTTTTTTCTCCTACCATAGGTTTACATTCCGCTCTGCTATTTATCGTTACTCTACGTTTTTTTTTCTTCTTCTTTTTTTTAATAAAATTTTTACTATTTTATATCTCCGTTAGTAGATTTTTTCTCTCTCTCACTCTCTCTATCTCTCTCTCTCCTTTTTTTTTTTTTTTTTTTGGCTTTTCAGCATTAAATATGTGCGAGAAATGTCCTAAAAAGGGAAGTGCATCCTACAAAGGAAGTGATTCTTTGGTTGTAAAACTAAAAACAGAGAGAGTAAGAGAGAGAGAGACAGAGAGAGAGAGAAAACCGTTATTTTTAAATTAAAATGTATATCCCCCTTGTCTTTTTTCTTTTCGCTTTTAATTTAAATGAGAAAAATTTAATTTTAAAACTGTTACGCTAGTTCCCAGGTGTTTTAATGATTGTATAACGAGTTTATCTGAAATTAAGGGGATACTTTAGACAAGAAGAAAGCCCACATTATGGCACTAGAATTTGCATCTAGCAAAAGATGATAAGTTTTTCCTTCTCTGACAATATTTAGATGCCATCGTAACACTACAGCTTACATTTTGTGGTCTGCAACGCGTTTACAAAATAATTTCGAAGAAATATTTGAAAGTGAAACGAAAAAGTAATTCACTTGCGGTGGAAAGAGAAAACAAAAATGAGCTTGGATTTACAATGTAACTGGGCTTTTTCCCTGGACGTTTAGAAAGAATAACAACAACAACGAACATCATAAAAAGCTCAGACAGCGGGTCGAGTTTAAACAAAATTTTTGCGAAAATTAGACTGAGGTGAGTATCATCTCTCGATAAAGGAACTTCGCTTATTAATTCCTACTCTTTGCAAGCTGGTGATTGATAGATAGACAGATCCTCTATTGATGTTGATGTTATTATCTCAGAAGAAGTCGGTCAATCAATAGGTTTCTTGAAGTACAATTTGAAAGGCTGTAAACTATTTTCGTTCTGAAAAGTACACACGTTGTAATGGTTTGAACCTGTGATGTTGATACCAATGAATCAAATACCTGTTGAGAGTGAAATTGGAAAACTTGGACTACCCATTACACTTCAGTTTGTTTCTATGTGTCATGAAAAGTCATGGAAGTCATGAATCACGAATTATGAAAAAATGATTCTCTCAACATTAGAACTTTCCGCGTACAATCGGTTATAGCAGGCTTTATGTTTCTATCTATTTCTACTTATTCTCTCCCTCTCCCTCTCTTCTCTCCCTCTCTCTCTCTTATCTCTCTCTCTATTCTGTTGCATTTCTTCTCCCTCTGCATAATTTTTTGAATTTTTAAATTCTCTGTCCAGAGACGGTATTAAGAGCCTGAAACTTGCTTAGGAATTACGTGGATTGAGTTTTGAGTGATTTTGTTTCTTCCTCGTTCCGAATCTACTGCCTTATATTTTTTCTTTTCAATTTTCTTTTTCCTTTTTTAAGAAGGATAAGGGAGGAGTTGCTTGGCTATCTTCGCTGAAGTGACTCTCTAATTTAGTTTGGCAATCGATTCAAATCAAGGCTCAGGAATATCTTAATTAGTTAAATAATTCTGAGGGTAAATAATATTTAAATTTATAAAAAAAAAACAAAAAAATCAAAAAAGCCCATCTTGTGGCGTGGGAGTTCAGACTTAACAAACCATGACTACTTGTTTATTTACTTCTTAATTCTTCTTTTTTTTTTGATTTTAATTCCCTGCGATTGAAGAAAACGTATGTATGTAGAGTGCAAAAAAAAAAGCAAAAAATTCAGAAAAAAAAGACACAATTTTTTGGAATAAAAAGGCAATTAATCATTTGCGGTTTCATGAACAAGAAAAATACTTAAAAACTAAAACAAAATCATCAAAATAAGCAAAAAAAAAAAATTTACTTTGTTTTAATGACCCTCGGGCGGCATACACACAAAGTATTTGATTTGCATTTTAAGATACATTTTAGGATTGTTTTTTTTTATTTCTTTTAATTTCTATTTATTTTTGTTTTTTTTTTCTTCATGTTTTCTTTAAAGTAAATATTTATACCAAGTCTTTGAAGAACTTTCGCATACGTGTGTTTATTTGCTTTTAATTAAAATTGTATATTTCTTATCCATTTAGTGGTTACAAAACTGCTGAGAAGTTAAGGTTGTCGGCGAAGATTGCATTAAAATAGTGGGTATGAGAGCAACACGCTATCAATGTTGTTTTTTCAAACAATATTTTCGTCAGAGATAGGCTTCAACTCTTCGTCACTCAGTGATGATTGATCAGTGATGATTGATCAGCGATGATTGATCAGTGATGATTGATCAGTGATGATTGATCAATGATGATTGATCAGTGATGATTGATCAGTGGTGATTGATCGGTGATGATTGATCAGTGATGATTGATCGGCGATGATTGATCAGTGATGATTGATTGGTGATGATTGATTGGTGATGATTGATCAGTGATAATTTATCGGGGATGATTGATTGGTGATGATTGATCAGTGATGATTGATCAGTAATGATTGATTAGTAATGATTGATCAGACTACAATCCGAATTGTCAAATATAGTGCTCAGAAATCCTCGAATAATTAAAAATCCTTTGTAAGATTTTTAAAATTTTAATGAAACTATGCTCTGCATTCCCATCTCTGCCATTGGGTTTCTGTTTATCAATAAACTGAATCAACTGAGTCACAGTGTAGTACATGCTACCATAAACAAGAGTTCTCATATGAAAATCTTACTATCATTCACTTCTACACTTTCTCTCTCTCTCTCTCTTTCTTTCCTTCACATTTTTATTAGTACAATAGTTTTTCTTCTTCAATAAGGTTACATAAAACACTATCAAAAATACAACAACACATGTAATTTATTACAACAAGAAACCACATTAAAACCACCACCATATATCACCACTAATACCAATATCACCACCACTACCATCACCGCCACCACCACTATCAAACGTTATTATTACCATCATCATCACAGTAAACATAATTAAAGTCAACAAAGACGGCGTCTTCATCACTATCATCTGCTTGCCGATGATGATGATAACGATGATGATGACGATGATGCTGATGAGCAACATCTTTTAATGTTTTTTGCTATTTTGGTTTCTCTACTACGTTTCATATTTATTATGATGATGTACTTGCACAAGTTGCGCTGTGTGTGATTGCGAGTGCGTTCGTACATTTGTCCTTAAACAACAATAACAAAAAAAAAAAAAAAATTCTTAACGAACGTATCACTATTTTCTTCGTTTGTTTGTTGTTTTTTAATTTCTTTTTTTAATTTCTCTTATTCTGCAGCTCTCTCCCTTCTCTTTCTCTCTCTCTCTCTCTTACGACAACTCAATGTATATCTTAATACGTACATATGGATGTATGTACGTGTGTTGTGTGCGTTAAAAACAAGTACATTTATTTTGTTGTACAATTGTTTGTACATAAATATTCAGATTGTATTAATACACCATACGTATGCTTGTACGTGTATGTGTGTAATCATTTTCTTACATATACAAGCATGTTATTATTTGATTTATTTATGAATTTTCTTCGTTTTGTTTTTGTTATGATTTCTTATATTTTTCTTTAATTTAACCAATACAGCTCCCCCCTAACCATGTTACACTATCACTCAGTCTCTCTTTCTCTCCATCGCTCTTCAATTTTGATGCACTAAATAAACAGTGCAAAGAAAAAACAACAATAATATCATCAACTACATTTCAACAAAAACAACAACAAAAACAACAACAACAACAAAGCAACAACAACAAAAAATAACAGTTTTCGTGTCAAAGAGAACATATAGGCAAGAAGAAAAGAAAAAATTTCAATCACAATTGAAAGCAGCACAGTTAAATAAATGAATGAAAACAAAAACATCAACAACAACAACAACAACAACAACATCAATAACAGCAAAATATAAAATCATAACAAAACATGTACAACAACAACAACAAGTCTACATATAGCGAACGAAACAGAAAAAGAAAAATAAAAACTTATAAGTGAAGAAAATCACAGTGATAGAGCAAGCATAAGTGGGGGAGTAAAACTACAAAAAAAAAAAAATAATAACAATAACAACAACAGCAAATGTATAGTAAATAAATAGGCAAAGCAAGGCAATGCAAAGAAAACAAAATTATGGAATAAAAACAAACACATCCAGTGTATAAACAATAAACATGCAAATACACTCAGAAAAAAATTACGTGGTGTTTGTGTGTGTGTCTGTGTTTAAAATCACATTAAAATGTGTGTTCAATTTCACACACAGGAAAAGAAGTTGACGGGGAAAAATATTAAAGCAAACATTAGAAGAAAATCCCTGGTAGACTTCTTCTCAAAACACAGTTTGAACTTTCGCTCTTCATTTATTTACATTCTGTCAACTTCTAGAAACTCACTGTTGATTTGTTATTGTAATTTGCTTTTCCTCTATACTTTTCAAGGTCTTTCAATGCACTTTTGTTATCGTATATTTATTTATTACCACTTGTTTATTATTATTCTCCCTAACAGACCATCTGTGGACTCCGTATGGAGATGTTTCTCCTAACTTCTTACCCTTATCTAACACTGTTCCTTCTTCTCCTTCTCTTTGTTGATTTGCTAGTGAATATATTTCTTGTTTACAGAATAAATATTTAGCATGAGTGTGAGTATGCTGAAAACGAGTTCCAATAGGGTCTAATTTGTGGCAAACCTTTCTTCCTTTGCCTGATAATAATGTTTTCAATATTTCCACAATTTTTTCCTCAATTTAAGACTCGGATTGGATTTAGTTCAGATTTTTATATTGGAAACAAGCTTAATTAGTTTTAAACGACAAAATTCCACAACTTTTGGGCTTAAGCCATTGTGTCATCTAAGGGAAAAGCTGTTCCTGGATTTAAATTTACACAATTTAGTAAGAGATTGAAATTAATGACATGGAAGATGTATCGGAAATTCCCAGCCGGATTATGATAGAAAGCCTTTTCTGTTGATTTCTTAATTTCTAGGCATTGTAATCGAATTCCTTGCTTGGATTTCATTAATTATTAACATTAGATAGCATAAATAATCACTTCACCTTGCTTTTACTTCTTTTAACTGTCTCTCATAGTAATATTTCACTTATTATACATCATTCACCATCGATCTGGCAAGTTCTAGAATCTCTCTGGTGATTTGTTATTGTTAATATCTTCTTTACCATGCCACCTTATTTTTCTATGTAGTTTTGTTACTTGATTTTCATAATAAAAACTTCATTTAACAAACGTTTGATAAGATGTGTAAACGAATGACTTGTCATTCCCTGTCATTTCAATCATTCAGTTGCTGGTGGCACAGTGACGGTGCTGGCGCGGTGTTTCATGTTGATGAAGGCAATGATGTTTCAACTTGTAAAAACTTAAAAATCATTGTATTTTTTGAAAATGTTTTTTTTTTTTTATTGTTTTGTTTTGTGTTTCGTTAAAATGTTTTGTTTTGTTTTATTTAAAACACAGCCATTAAAATTAATTGCAAATAATTTAAATGAAATATTGCAGGCAAATATTTTATTTTCTTGTGTTGAAAATCATACAAAAATAAAAAACAAAAACAAAAAAAAACTAAAAAGTTATAAATTTTCAATTAAAAAAATTAAAAGAAACTAGAAAATGCCACAACTGCCAAGCAATCAGTCTTCAAAAAGAGGAAATTGAAAGTAAATTCAAGGTAAGCCAAGTAAATTCCAATTTCTTGCAGATTTCAGGAGAGCGCACAAAAAACTCTGATTTGGAACAAGACAACAAGAACAAAGAAATAAAATTTTGCGTAGTTTCCTCTCTTCTTTCAACTTTCTTCTTTCAGGCGCTTTTCAAATTTCAATTGGCTTAAAACCCGTTTCTTAGACGAATGACAGGGAGCCGGTCGGTGATATATGTATTAAGGGTTCTGATATTGTAGGCTGCCTGACAATTGCAGTGTTTTCGATACAGAGGCCATCGCTATATTGAAAGCAACACTATTTTTCCTAAAAATCTCTTGATTGACTAAGGCAGCTAGCGTGCGACTAATCCCCTAAGGAAACTATAGTTTCAACGTCTGTCCCTATTCATGAATGCAAAGGATTTCTCAGGGAAATTTCGAAACATGCAAAGGTAGCTATTATTTAGGCCCCGGGAAATTGTAGTAGCTGATCAGAGGGAAGCTCAGGCTCGTTGGCAGCAGGAAAGTATGTGCAATATTGCCTAAACTCTGCTGGAAACCAACTTAATTCTGTTCTTAAATCGCATTGTCCTCCATAGCACAAATGCGATTCTGAAGAAAGGCCACCGTACTTTTGATAGCCATGCAGGAAGACTTGGCATTCCTGCATGTGACTTCTGAAAGAGTTGTGAGTCTGTGGAGAAGAAAGAGATTAGCTTACATCGCATGTATCTTGTTGTCATAAAGAGACGAAGATTTTTGAGCGCTCAATTTCTGACATCCTTGATCGAAAGCCAAAGTATAAAGATTGTTGCCATAGCAAGATTTTGTTTGGATTCGAATTGGTTACTTCTAGAGAATGTTTGATTTCCGGATTCAATTGATTGTGGTATCATAGTAGACCTAAATACTAGCCTTAATGGCTTGAAGGTGGATTCGCCACTTTCTGAACTACTAAGTGGTGTTCAATGGCATTATCCTTAGCCTTCTAGAAAAGTTGTTTAACTTGAAATAATTTGAAGCAAGTTCATTCATTAGTATCTTGAAAATAACACACACAGTGCTGTGTGTTATCGATAAATAAAATTTATTTTGAAATTCTTTTTCCAATAATGATATTTCAAATGGAAAAACAATCATTCTGGGGAAAAAAAGCTCATCATTCATATACTTGACTTTACTTTATATACGTAGAAATGAAATGATTTCTTGGAATTTCAATTTAAAATTCATTTTTAAATACAATTTTTATTTTTTTTTTTTTTATTCACTTTTGTTTTTCAAAAATAATATTCCAACGAATATTTTAATATGCCACAACAGCAGTCAGTGTTCTTAAAAACACCATTCCCAAACAAAAATATCATGACATAAAAAGATTCATTCAAAAAGAAGAAGAGAAGTCAAGGCCGCCGGCAAAGGGAAACAAATCTGTACGTGTGGAACTATTTTAGGAAAATATTCTCGTATCTTGTTTTGAAAAATTTATTCAAATTATTTAAAAATTCTTCAACCTTTTTTGTTTTTTTTTTGCTATTTTTAGGGTTAAAATCAAAAGCAAAATGAGAAAAAGAAAATAAAACCGTTTTGAATAAATTATTATTCGTTCGACACAGTTTTCGCTTTCAAAATATACCATAGACTAAGAATTACAACCTAACTTCTCACACTAACCACGAGGTGTATGTTAATTTTATATCTAAGAGTAGTGGGGGCCTACAGTTTAAACGGCGCCTCTGACAATGGCAATTTTATCGAAAATTTTGTAGATAAATTTAGGAAAATTTTCTTAAGAAAACATTTTTACAAACATTTTTTAAAGAAATTTATCGAAAATTTCTTTAAATTTAAATAAAAAATTATTGGAAAAACCAACAAGTTAATAAAAATTTTATAAAGAAAACATTTTTAACGAAAAATTGCTAGAAGAAATTTGACGAAAAAATTTATCAAAAAAAAAAGTTATCGAAATTTAAAAAAAAAAAATTATCGATTTATATTCGTAATTATTACCTACAAAAAATTATCGAAAAGATATTCTTTTACTGTGTATACCTTAATTATTAATCTATAAGTTATTAAAAATCAAAATTATTATAAGAAATGTATCGAAACTTTGTTTTTAATAAAAGTTATCGAAAAAAAGTACAATTCTGCAGAAATTAACCAAAAATGTTTTACTGAAAGCGAAAAATTGTTGAAATAAATTTAACGATAGAAAGTTATCGAAAATTTTTCCAAAGAATGTTATCGATAATTTTAAAACAAAGTTATCGAAAAATGTTTTAAATGAAAATTATTGGGCAATTTCCTACAGTAAGTTAGAAGAAAGAATAAAAGTTTTACTTTTACCGGAAATACGTTAGTTAATAAAGTTTATAGCATTTTTCGAAAAAAAGAAGACGTAAAAAAGTTATCGAGAAATTTTCTAAAGAGAATTATTGTCAAATTTTCAAAAGAAAATTTATGGAAAAATTCCTAAAAAAAAAGGTGTCGTAAAAGTTTTAGCAGAAATTTATCGAAAAATAGTTTCAGAATATTTTTCGAAAATATTTTTAAATAAAATTATTGTTCAAGAAAATCTTTTACTGTTAATATATTAAATTAAATTCATTAAAAAAAAAAATTAATTGGAATTTATATGTTTAAAGAAAAATTTCGATTGCCTTTTAATACTTTAATAGGGAAATAAAAACCACTAGTTTACAAATAATTGCTAATAAATTAATTTTCTTAGTTTTAAAATACATTTTTTGTTGATTAAATCTGCATAAAAATTTAATAAAAAAAAAAAACATTAATCCAATATTTATGTAAGAGAGGTAAAACATTTACTTTAACAAACCGGAAACGAAGATTTTTGAATATCCACTTGAATTTACAACATGACAGACACTTTAATGCTTTTTCTATAATTTTTTTTTTAAATTTTTTTTATATTCACCTTTCTTGTATGAAGAGATTTAAATTCCAGTATTGCAGATTTAATTAATTTTTTTTTTTTTGGTTTTTAAATTTTTCCATAAATAATCAACAACCAGCACTTAATTTTTTATTCATTTTTCTTTGAATAATAAATAATTAACAGCAATTTTTTATTAATTTTTTATTTAATTCTTTTTTTTCGATTTACAAAGAAATATTTTTTCAAATATTATTTGTATTTTTTTTATTTTATTTTAATTTTATTTTTTTTTTTTTTTTTTTTTTTTGATAAAAAATCTTGTGTTTTTCCTTCCTTTAAATAGAAAATAAATGGAACACTTACACTCCAAACGTTTTATATTACACACGTCCCGTTATGTGTTTTAATTTCTATTATTTTTTCTTATTTCTTGTTTTAATTTCTTTTTTTACTTCTCAATTGATTTCAATTTGTTTTTCCAACAAATTTTTGCTTCTTCTTTTTCAATTTTTTATCTCAGAAGCCCCGTCTTTGTTGTTGTTGTTGTTCGTTTTTTGCGTTTAGAAACACTGGGTTTTTTTTTATTAATTTTTTTCTTAATGCAGAGATGGATGACGTCGCCCGTTAAACAATGTAGCCAAAAGCAAAGATAATGAAAGATATTAAATTCTTATTTTTTCTTGTTATTGTAATTAATTATTCTTGTTTTTTTTATTTTTTTGCTCTCTTAAATTGTATATTTATTGTTCATTAATAAATAATTTTGTAATTAATTATTGTTTAAAGAAAACAAATTAAAAACGTTTTTATTTAATTTAATTTTTTTTCTAGTATTCTGTTGTTGTTGTTGTTATTGTGTTTCTTTTCTTGTTTTCATTTACAAAAAAAAAATTGAATTTTTTTTTCACTTTTTTCTGTTTCGTTTAATACCGTTAAAATTCCCCGTTTTAACAACCGTTCGGTTTGAATGTTAGAATCGAACTGTTTGTATGTCTGGCAAGTTTTCGTACGCATTGCCAGAGTTTCATTATATTTCCAATACGATAATGATGTTAATCATTATTAGCAAGAGATTTGTTTTTGTTGCTTTTATTTCCAATATACAAACCAGCAACATCATATGCTCTACGCTCACAACATATAACACAACTGGAATCGAACCATTCCAATACACAACACAACACAACACTCATTGAGAGTATGAAAAGACACACACGAGCACAGAAAACAATTTTATAAACAATAACGTACTCCAAATTGTAAACAATAATGCGCCGGCTATATAACTCTCTATCAATCTCTCTTGCACTCTCGCTCTCTCAAACCCTAATACCTCGGCAAACCCTCCACTAACTCAGTTAAGGCGACAACACAATCAAATTACTCTCATACACTCTCACACACATACTCATGCCATTTGGGGAGTCTTATATCAATGAAATCCAAAACCCTCTTATACTACTACAACACAACTAACTGGAATATGTTACTCTCTCATGAGAAATACTACACCACTCTCTTATATAATTCCGTTGTACATTGCTGTGTAGGCTTTTAATAATGTTGCCAGGTGTTTAAACTACTGAAATCAGAATAATGATAATTAATGGCCCCAGAGACATGTCAACTTAAAGCAGAAGTCATTCCAATGACTCTTTTAATTTCTATACAAAGGCTGGACCTTAATATTATACGCGAAATACTATGGTGAGTAATACCTCAGGTTTTATTACCAAAGTCGATTTTTTTGTGATAGCTTTCGAGTACTTTTTTCTCATATTTCGTGCAGTATTTCGAAGATAACTTGGAGAGTTTTCGTTTTTAAATGTTTTATCGTTAGGAAACAATCCACAGGCATTTCTGGGTTCTTCAGGAGGCCCCATAAGCGAAAAGACGTAGCCACCGAGTGAGAAATAAGCTCATTTGCTAAAAAAGAAGATTTGTATTCAAGACATCAGTACTGGAAACCTGTTGCTCTAGCTCTAACTCAGCTCATCTATAGCATTACCAGCTTTAGTTGAAGCGCTTTAGGCTCTGTACGGATGACAGATGCAAATCTTATGGCAAAATAAGTCATTATAAGCAGTTAGGTAGATCGGCTCAATTGCTGAGATTACTTGCTTGGGATTCGACACATGAATAGCGGAGAGTTGAGGGAATTGGAACCCAACAATTGTAAGGTAAGTACTACACAATATGGTGAGAACAAATTAAATTCCCAATTTAAACTTGAAATCCATTCATATGGCAACCTTTTATTTCTGATTGAGCGATTGAGTGTTTTAGTTTTTATAACCGGCTTTAGCTCTCCAAAACAATAATAAAAACAACAACAACAACAACAACACTTTGCAAAAAACAAAAAACTAAACAATCATCTGTTTTAAGCGATAGTATTCTCTGTGGTGTTTTATAGTATTTTTGATGGGTTTCTACGTCTGGGTTTTTTTCTTTTGCTCTCTCTCTCTCTCTCTCTATTGAGTCTTTCTCTCTTAGTTAAGAAAACCAATACACAGTGGAGCCGTATATTAACGAAATGGTATGACACCAATCAACTTTACAAATGTTGTTTGTATGAAAAGTGTGTACGTGAGAGGTTTTAAGTTTTGTTGGCGTTTATTTTTCTAAATAATACCCACAGTGCAAGGTATGATGGAGCTCTTTAAAAATTAGCTCATCTCTTTGGTTTGCAACATGTTCGATGGAACAAGCAAACCAACACACTTGTTTGAATGTTATTAAAATTTTAAATTTAATGGGAAACTAAATTTGTTTTTTTTAAATTAAAAAAAAAAATAAAAAATTTAATTTAAAAGTCAAATAAATTAAAAAAATATATTGTATTTGTTGTTTTAATTTAATTTAAAATAAAATAAGTAGTAAAACACAACTTAAAATATTAATAATTTCCTTTGTGGTATATTTTTTAAGAATTTTTTTACAAAATTTTGTTATTTTTCAAAACAAAAAAAAAAAAAAAAAACGTTTATTGATCATAAAAAAAAATCAAAATCTGATGCAATTTTTATAATCCACGCCATCATTGCCTTGGGGGGAATGAACACAATTCATTGTGTGTACGTGTACATATTGTGGTGTCATTAAATTTTGGGTATTCAGAGTACCACAGATTTGTTAAATTTACTTTCAAATCAATCATGATTCTTTTTCGTACGTTTTTTTCCTCAAGAAAAACCAAAAAAAAAAACCAAACCGAACCAAACCGTTATCAAAATATTTGTCTGTGAGTGTGTGTGCGAGTGTTTTTTCAACAGCCTTTAATTGAATGTGTTTGAACAGTCACCAACAAAAAAATAAAAGGAGAACAAATTTATTACAAACACACAAATAAACAACAAGAATTTACAGAGCAATAGAAAAAGAAAAAAAACTTCATCAAACAAATAACAACACAGTATCTCTCTCTTTCAATTTGTTTATAAAACACTACACACTTTCAAACACTTGCAATAATCATTAAAGGAAGGTTCTCTCTTAAAATAACAGAACCTTTTGCAAAACTATACACAAGCAGAGCTAGAGAGGTAAGGAGACAGTGAGCGAGAGATCTAATAATAAAATAACAAAACAAGTTTGTAAAACAGAAAAAAATTCTTATAACAACAGTGTTTAATGGTCTTGTACTTGTACATTTACACCGTGTATGTGTGTGTGTGTGTGTGTAACATAAAAGATGAGAAGACCAAACATTTATTTGAATTTTTGTATAAAAATTACACATACACACACACACACATCATCAAAAAAAAATCAAGGCAAACACAATAAACAACAAAATACAACACAGTGGAACAACAAGAGAGCATGGAAACCCCATAATAAATATGAGATAAAAGAGCGAGAGAGAGAGAGAGATTTGTTTTTGTTGTTTTGTTATTATTCAAAACAAGAACAATAACCATAAGCATTTTTGCCAAAAATACAAATTACAATGGCAGTGAGCCTACTGTAAGAATAGAAAGAAGAGCTTAATTTTTATATACAGGGATGGGATGTGCAAATTCTTGAGAAATATTTTTTTTTTTAAATATTTTTACGAATATACATCGTTTAGCAACCACGGAACGCATAATTATATCAAGTTTTTGAACATTAGATATGATTATAGTTCTTATTAGCGCTTTCCTGTGCATGGTCTTGACAAGATTGTAAGAAAATTTGAAGAGTTTAGAAGTGTGTCAGATATTATCAGATCTGTGCAACAAAAAATAGCTTTTATTGACAAAATTGTAGCGAAGTATTCCAAATTTTTCTGTTCCCCAGCGTTCTTAGCAATTGGTCATATTTTACAGCTCATCTTGGCACCTCCACTTATAAAATGTCTAACCAACGCAATCGGAAAATCGGTTAAACATGCACAACGCCATAGATTTGCTAACTGACCAACAGGCTTTCAATGTGAGTTGTTCGAACAAAATTTCCTGCGCCAGCTCAGCTCATTTCTCATCCGGTGGCTATGTCAACAAGCAAAAGTGTCGTAGATGGGTGTCAAAAGGCGCAGGAATGATTTTGAATATGATCTGGAGGGCTTCATTGATGCTTATTTTTTATCTTCGAAGCGCTCTAACACGATGATAAACGAATTTCATTGATTTATAATTGAAGACTTTACTGGGTAGTATGTGGCTTCAATAAAACCGATCTAACGAGATCGACAAAATGACGGATTTTGGCTTTATTGCATGAAATTTTGCCAAAAAGGGTAACTTCCGGTTTGGAAAACATCAACAATTTAGCGATGAGAATTAGGTTTTATTCAGTGAGCAGTGTTAGCAAGTAAAATTGTTGCATAGATCTCAGAAGTGATTGTAAAAACAGTGACTGAATTTCATAAAATGGACTGTTTTCTAATCATTATGGTCTTGAGGTTGAAGGTTGAGCTGTATTTTAACCAAAATGTTCCAAGGAATAACAGTGACCCTTTCATCATATCATTGCAGCCGTATGGTAAATGACTTTCTTGGGCTGCAATTGAAGTTTATGTACTGAACCACGTTTAGTTTCAACAAAAAGTTGTCATGAGCCACACAACACAGTCGATTTTATTTCTATTTTTGAAGTTTGGCCACTAAGGTCATGCAATTAAAAGTCATTTTTTGTAGTGTTATTTCAAAGACAGTGCATCTTTTTGAGACCCTTAATTAAGGAATTTCTTTTGTTTTCTCTTCTTAAGGGCTTTGTAAACCAGTAAGAAATCTACAAAGCAAATTTCAAGTTTCTAGCTTCACGCATTTGGTTTCTACATTCAAAAATCATAATAAATATCATGAGATTAAGATTTGCGTGCAATTATTTTAACCTTTACTGTACCTGCTCTTGTATGAATATGTGCACGTTAAGCCTGTCACTTTGTTAAATACAAGTTTGTTAACATCATTCCTTTTAAAGGAACGCTTCATTCACATTCATTTACCAAAGCAAAATACGTATGGGTTCGTATAAGTTGTATGCGATTAAAGTTGGCATACGATACTTGTTTCAGGTTTGAGTTGCATGGTTTGATTGTGTTTGACGATATCAAGTAGATATTTAGCTGATGTTGTTGTTATTTTTATTGTTTTCATTATTTATTTGACATGGTATTTTAAACACAGAAATTTATTTTTAAAAATATTTGTGTGTGTATAGGTACGTCAGTAAGTGTGTTTATAATTGTTTGGGGCCACCATTTTTAGCAACGAAAAAAAGGTGAAGGGAATTCTAAAAAAAAAATACACAAAAACAAAGCAGACTTAAGCATACAACTAAAAAAAAGAGACGGAATAACAACATTCTGTTAGAAAACCTGTCTCTCTCTCTCTCTCCCATACAGCAAATGTGTGTGCCTTTAATACGCTCTTTGTGTTTGAGTTAATTGTTGGTCTTAAACAAAGCCAATGCATTTAAAAAAACAAAAACAAAAATAGCAACAGTACTGATTTGAAGGTTTTTCTTATAAATTTTTACACACACACACACACAAACACACAAACACAAACATTCTCAAACACGATTATGTAAATAAGAAAACAAAATGCACTTGAGAAAACCACAATCAAAAAAGGCTGTTTTTCTTTTGGTTGTTTTTGTTTGCTTGTTACTCTTTGTGCTTTTGCTTATGCTCTTTGTTATAATTGCAGAAAAAGCAACAAACACACACACTCACACATACAGCATTACAATTAAAAACACACAAAGATTCTCATTACAAATAACAGCATCAATTTAACATTTAATGGCAGCAGTGTTAGCAGTACCAATGTAGTGTAGTTGTAATAGTAACATTAGCTGTTGTTGTTGTTGTTGTTGTTTTTGTTTTTGTTTATTGGACAGACGCCAAATTGCAAAAGCCAACAATCATGTTTGAAATTATTTCTTTAGAAACAAAAACAACAATTGCAACCATCACAAGACACAACTTAGCGGCTCTCAATTTTATACTCAAAACCAGTTCTTCTTGTCTCTGCAATTTAGCACTCAATTTGCTTCATAGTGGCTCTCTGTTAAGATGATACGGTAAACCAGAGCTGGATAGTTGGAAAATGATTTTGAATATTTAAAACCCAAGATTGTGCGGCTATTGATTGAAAAATCGGTCTGCTAAGCGTACTTTTCCACAGAAATTTTATTTTACTGCCCCTACACTAAGTCAATACGTAGGGGGAAAGGCAAGGACTCTTTGTTTGGCCATTTTAGATCACGTAGGTGGTTTCAGTGACCCATTACAAATGGATTTTAAAGAGTTTTGAACTTTTGGGCTTTAGCTTGTGGAGTAACTAGTAATTCTGCCACGATGGATCTAATATTGTGTGCTACGCTTACCTAGTCACAGATGGCGTCGGGCAGGACTTTGTAGTTGGATCTACTACTCCACAGTTCATTGTGGGCTTTGCAGAGGATATTGCGTTGGAGTTGTTACCGACAACCGGGCTTGATTCTCTGGAGGCATGGAGCAACAACGTTGCAACGAAAATACAGAAATGAACGGAAAATATATGCGGGCTATGCTGGCTCAGACGTTGTGAATAAAACAAAAAACGAAAACCTATCTCTTGTGCCGACTTCCTCTTAGCAGTGAAGGCTCAGTATACCTGACTTTATACTCCCTAGCGTAGGTGTCAACAGACCGCATCTGAACTTGCTATCAACTTGGAAGCTTAACACTGAAAAACAGTGAAGAACAGCCCCGATGACTTTCAACATTTGTCAAGCAACGTTTGCGGGATGTTGGGATCTTAGAGCAGCGACGTACAGCGAATTTATGACGGATTTAACCTTAAGACCTTAAGAAAACATTGAAGTTGTGGTGTGTATATGTGCAATAATTTTCTTCATCGCTGTAATTAGCATCACTGTAACATATATTAAGAACCCACATACATTACAAATACGATCTCAATAATTAAAAATACCAGCAATATGTGTATGTATGTATGTATGTGGGCCATTATGGCTGATTTCTTAAACAATTACTCTATGTGTGTGTGTGCATGTTTTTGTTTTTTTATTTATTTCTTATTAATAAAACAGCATTATGGCGAGTATCTCAGTCAATCAATCACTCAAATTTTTTTCTCTGTCTTCGTCTTTGTCTGTGTCTCTTCATTTATTTTAATTACTCACTCTGAGGCAAATGACTTTTCGTTGTTGTTTTTTCTGCATTGAAGAGTTTGTTGAAGGACATTGCGAGTTAATAGAGAGTAAAGGTTATTGTTTTTGTTTTGTTGCTTTTTTTTATCGAACTTACTTTATTGAATATTTTGGTGTTGTTGTTGTTAAGAGAGAGAGGGAGTGTATGTTGATGGGAGAATAATGGGTGAAGCTATTAGAAAGTGTTCTTGATTTGGTTTACTGCGTTTGTGTCGAAATTTTCTTTTTCTAAATGGTCAGTTCGGTGGTACAGTGTGTAACAATATTTGAGGGAATAAAAAATGTAAGATTTCAAGTGTTTAAAAAACTAAAAACAATTGAAATCATTGGAGAAGAACTGCCCGTAAGGGACATGAATGGTATTAAGGGACTAAGCCTTCATTATCAAATGGATCAGAACCATTTGAAGATAGCTGGAGGCGCAAAAGAGCATTCACAAAAAAAATATTCAATTGCACTGCTAAAATGTAATAAAAACGAACCATTTCTGAAACATATGATAACAGACAATGAAAAGTGGATGACAAACAACAAAAATGTGCGTAAAATGTTGTGGGTGAAGCACAGTAACTCCTCTCAGACATTGTCAAACTTAGCATTCACACCAAGAGAAGTACTTCTGAGACTCTAATGGAATTGAAAGTGAACTGGAATAACAGTGGACATCTAAACAAGATGCGAAGATCAATTTCTATTTTATCCTCTTCTCTGCAGGCAGTAAAGAATAGTAGGGCCACTGCAGTTTCCATGAATTTCTGGAATGTAATGTCCAGTAATGTCTCATAGAACAATGGCCTTGGCTAGATTAGCTGAAATAAAGGATTGTAATGACCATTTACGTTAGTAAGCCTTATGCTTTAATTTTATCCGCTACTGTAGCCATTAAACTGTTAAAAAAATTTTCTTAAATTTTGTTTGCTCGCCTTCTCCTTATTGGTAGCTTGTAAAGCATTTTGTGTTACAGTTTTGTTGCTGATATAACCGTAGTTGTTGTTGTTATTGCAAATTCCAATGATACATATGTGTGTGTATTACCAAAAACTAACTAAACCATCAAGTAAATGTAACAGCAAATAACAACAACAACAACAACAATAATAACAACAAAATTAAAATTCCAAATTAAAAAAAAAACCAATAACAAGAACAAGCAGAAGTAGAAGAAAAACTTGCTGCGTAAGTGTGTCAATATAAACATAAAACTACACACACTGCAACACTATATAATCACTACACATTCACATTGCAACAACTGCAGTTAGTCAGTCAGTCAGTCATCTCTGGTTGTTTGTTAGACAAGAATTAAACACACACAACAGCAACAAACAACACAAAACAAAAATAAAATATTTGCGTCTACTAAACGAATGACTGTGACTTACTTACTCGAACTAACTAACGGCAATAGCCGATGTTTATAAACAATAATAACAACAACAACAACAATACAGAGTGCGTTAATGTATGTCATTCGGTTTAAAATTTCTTTACACTACGAACGGTTGATGTTTAAGAAAAAGAAACACAGGCGATTTGAAAAAATGATTGAAATTTCGAATTGGGACGATATATGATGACGACAGGACCAGGATAAATAAGGCGTTAGATGGACCGGGTATATGGTATGGTAGAGTGAAATCCCATATACATGATCTGCGAAAGCATAAAATAAATATTAATGATCAGCAAAACTAGGCGATGCCGTCAAACAAACAGCATGGAAATCAAACTGAATTTCCGTCTGTGTTTTCCACACAAATAGACGTTTGTCTGAAATTGTTTGTCTTGGAGAAACAAGGATAACTTAACACAGTAACCATACGGTTTGCTGTTCTATTTACTCTCTCTCTCTTTCTCACATACTCTCTTACACACACACTCTCTCTCTCTCTCTCTCTCTCTCTCTCACTCTCTCTCTAACTGTCTATTGTTTTGCTTTTTAACCTCTACAGGCGTATACAAGTACTGTTTACAACAAACTAATTACAACAATTACAACAACATTCAATTACAATCGCTCTCATTGTTTAACGTTCAATAAAAGCAATCCTTTGTTGTTGCTGCAGAGCTTTATTTCTCTTTCGCTTCGTACTGACATTGTATAACTTACAAAAATGTAGGCTAGGTCAGGTCATAGTTCACATGCTTGACAACAACAACAACAACAACAAAAACAACAACCTTAACAAAATATACGATACTATACACAACAACAATTATGAAAAGAATATAAAAACAAAAACAATAGAACCGAAAGTAAAGCAAAAAGGAGAGAGGGAGAGAGAGAGAGAAAAGGGGGAGAAGAAAAAATATATAACGCGAGTAAAAATAAACAAAACAAAGTGAAACAAAATTTTTTTAAAACAACAACAAGAACAAGAACAGCAAACACGTTGAAAAGGGCAAAAAACGTATACAAAATATTGCGGTTAGACAGACAAATTGAAACAAGAAAAAAAACCCAAGGAGAGATGAAACTTAAAAGAATGCTTTGATTAAACAATCTACACTTTAAATACCAATTTCTTTTTAATATTGAAATATTTTAATTTCAATGATTGCATTCCTTTAATGTGCCTCCATTAAAAACTTTCGTTTAACACGGAAAAATCATGAAAAATCATGGAAAATTTTTGTTTTAAAAAGTTTAACTTTTCTGAACTATTGCGTGATATTTTTGAATTTGTTTCCCTTGTTTTCGTTGTTTTTGCCCTGCTTTTTTTATCGAGTTTTGTTTTACAACAATTTTTTTTGGTTTACGGCCAACAGCTAACTAACGATGGCCTAAATATGCTGTTGTTCTGCAAAGCTGACTGTTTTAAATAAATTTTAATGAGAACAGTACAATTCATGATGCTGACAGGAATAAAAAAAGCTTTTTTTAATAATTAATAGATGTTAAAGGAAAACCTATCATTTACTTATGACATGATTTCAGCAACAAATGCTTTATAAAGACAGATTAGGGCAACTAAATAGTGATTTCGTGTTGGAACATAACTACACTTAGAGGAGATTTTTACTTTTTCTAGTGAAATCTGTTAAAAACCTATTTGCTAAAGAATAAAAACCGGTTTGGAAACGAATAAAAACCGTTTTTGGACCGAGTAGAAACCGATTAAAAAATTGAATTAATTTATGAATCGAATAATCGATTTTATTTTTCATCAAAACATTTTATACGACAAGCAAATATCGGAAAAAAAGTACTTTTTTTTGTAATCCTGTGAAATCAGATAAAAACCTGCTTGCAACCGAATAAAAACCGGTTAACAGCCGAATAAAAACCGGTTTGTAACATAATAAAACCGGTTTGTAACTGAATTACGGTATTTCTATATTTAAACTAATTTTTGAATCGAATAATCGGTTTTTGTTTTATCAAAACCTTTTATTATGATATAAAAACAAAATATCCGGATACTTAACGCTTTCACAACTGGTGCAGCCAACTGATGTGAATGGCTGCTGACGTCGTGTAATTACGGCGGTTACTTATTGGTCCCTAGAGGCTGATGCCGCATATACACTGCAGTCAGTTACATATTTGTTCGTGCCGTCGTGAATAGTTGTAAAGTGTACAACAGGTAGGTAGTGAAATCAGATAAAAATCTATCTAATGCCGAATTAAAATCGCTTTGTAATCAAATAAAAACCGGGTTCGAATCGAATAAAAACCGGGTTCGAATCGAATAAAAACCGGTTTTGAAACCGAATAAAAACCGGTTTCGAACCGAATAAAAACCAGTTTGTTAAAAAATTAGCTTTAAGAGAAATTTCATTTTATGTTTAATACATTTTTTATGTTTAATACTCTATTTCTAATACCAATTTGCACAAAAATGGATTGTTTTCAAATCCATTGTATTAAAAACGATGTTTTATGTATGTTTCATTAGTTAATACCTTTTTCTAATTTTAATAATTAATTTTATATTAAAACAAAAGCCAAAACGAAAAATTCCAAAATTTCGTTACACAATTTACAATATTAGTGGCCTTTCACAAATTAGCCGGAAAGTTTAATAATATTTTCATACGATTGTTCTCCTTTTTTTTTTGCAACAAAATTAACTAAACTTGCAGAGACACATATGCCCACATATGTATATGCGCAAGCATTTATTTTAATAAATGAAAAACTCGTTGCTTTATTCCAAAAGCGTTTTAGAATCACAGTGAAGTCAATACAAATTGTAACAGAGGTCAAAAAAGTGCCTACCACAACTGCAAACTAAAATTCTTGCCATTGTTTAAAGGCTGAGAATAATTTCAAGAATTCAGTAGCCATTCTTCTCGACCTTCACTGTACTCTTAAACAAGACTACAAGAGCATGTACAATATGAAGCAAATTTGTAGGCATTAATTACCACACATAATACAGCTTGCAACATACGTTTGACCTATATTTAAGGAATTGTATGCTCCATATCGTTAAAATACCACCACCACCACCCTCTTAAATAATTTTTTTTTTGTTTTATTTTGTATGCAGAGGCAATTTGCCTTTGCCTTTACCTGACCTTTAGTTTTTGTGAAATTTATTTAAATTTTTAATAATTTTTTGCAAATGATTAATAATTTGTTATTTTAGCCAAATGCTAATGCTTTGTATTTGACCCGGTTTAGAACGTAAAAAAAAATTAAAAAAAAAATTAAATTTTTATGTTCCATATGCTGATGATGTTTTTGCAAATACTGAGGCTTATTATAGGGGCAAAATAATTTAAGTTTTCCAACAAAATTGAGGCATTAAGATGAAGTTCAAAATAACATTTTAGTCTGACAATATGGTCAATGAGACACACACGATAATAGATTTATATTTATACTTCATTTGTTTTCGATTTGGCAACTTCTAGAACCGTGGTGTTGTTTTGTAAAATAATTTTCATTACTATTCGCTGTTGATGTATGTTATATAGTACGCTATCAATCAAAGCCTTCTCTAATAACCGGATTAGCTTGTTTAGAACGAGTATCAACAGCTTTTTCGCTCTACTTATTCATTTATTTTCAATTTGGCAACTTCTAGAACCGTACTGCTGTTTTATTATTGTAATTCTTTTAATTCTCATACACCTTATCAACAGAACCTAAATGAAGACAAAATAGTAGGATGGTATTTTCGCGATTCTCTATCGAGCTACTGTACAGTATTCTATCTATCAAAGATTGAGACTTAGCTAGGAAGCTCATTAGCTGATCCATTAGGAGATGTCTGCTGACACAACGAATACAGTAGCCTGTAGCTTCTATTGATATCGCCGTAGTTTAGCAGATAGTGTTTTAGCTTAGATTAGAGGTGACCATCTAACTCAGTCATTCCGACCAAAACGAAATTTGAAAAAAAAAATCAGTGACTTCCCCTCTGAGAGCAAAATAAAGTTGTCATTTAGAGTTTCTGCGAGATCTGTAGCTCCATTCACTTATGGCTCCAATTATCACACTCAATGTGGTGGTGGTATAACAAACTAGATTCTAATCCAGACAAAAAGTGCTGTAAGGATCTTCTATTGACAAGTACTTTCTGTACAGTGAAAGGGACGTTTAAAAGGATATGCTTGGTAAAATGGGTAGATGGAGAGAGAGATGGGTACGCTTCTAAAGCCAAATGAAATGAGAAAAGATTTGTATCATGCATCAGACTATTCAGGCAATGTAGACACTAAAATGTAGATGCTATTATAAGGTGAATGGTTTAATTGAACACATACTTGGAGCCTATGAAGCCAGAGGGAATCTTCTGAATAAGTATGAAGTTCTAGACAGAGAGCTAACCTTACTGGCAACGAACAAGATTCTAAAGTTTATTATGATACTTTTTGAATATAGATTGAGCGCAGCACAAGGGATCGTATGGTCACAGTAGACGACAACAAATTAGATGCGGACTGCGTACAGTGTGTGATAAAAGTCTTCAAAATAACACGTTCAATTCGGTTGCATAATATGCCTCAGAATTAATTTTAATTCCTAATTTTAAGGCAGTCTAGTGATGGCCAAAAAGAGAGCATACAGCTGAAATGCAATTTTCTACAAAAAAAAATAATTTTTTTAACAAAATTTTCTATTTTTTTGTAAAGTTCTAGAAATTGTTGCCACTTAAATTGAATTGAATATTGCTGTTCTGGAAATTGTTGCAAAAACAAAAAATAGTTTTCTGTTGTACAAAATTTAAAAAATGGAATATTAAAATTGATTTACACACATAGCATGTATGTATGTATGTATGTATGTTTGTATTGTGATATACATTTATGTACATATGTATATACACAGTAAATAATAAATAAAAAATTTTTTTTATTAATTTAACATTTCACTTACACAACTTCCTTTACAAACAAAACATTTGACATTTAAGAAATTCTTGTTACGTTACACAGCTACAGTTACAGTTACCATTTCAAAAGCTTACCTGCAAATAAAACAATAAAAAAAAAAAAACAGAGAAGAAATATTAAAAATAATATTAAAACAAAAAAAGATTGCAAAAATAATTAAAAGTTTTGCTTTTTAGCAAATTTTTTGGCAAATAAAATGTCAACAATTTTTTTTTTTTTTTGTTTCAAAAATGTTGACAACAGCATTGTTTTAAAAATAAATTGAATTGGAATTTAAAAAAAAAAAAAAAAAAAAAAAAAAAAAAAAAAAAAAAAATCGGGACATAATGACACTGAAAGTGACATAACTGCACTTCAGAAAATGCAATAAAAAAATTTCATTTCATACACACGCAAATAATTTTTGTTTTATTCTGCATGAAGCTATGCTACATGTACACGTGTAAATAGGCCCTTATTTATAAAAACAAATATATTTAGAAAGAAAGAAAGTCGATCTAGCATAAGAGCAATTCAATTGGTAGTCGCTGTAGTCTAGTAGCCACAGTTCAAACCTTACCTTACACTTTTTTGTAGCACAGTGTTATCACAAAACTTCTGGAGATTTTATAGTTGCTTAAGCCTTCACAGAAGACTTCAAATTACAGCAATTACATTAGGATTTTTGAATTTTTAATTGCTGCAATTGAATTTTGAAATTTTTTTCCACATTTTTTTACTCCTGCTGAAGCATCCTTTTCTCCCTACTCTCTGAAGTCCTGGCAAAATTAAATAAAGAGCTCCATAAAATAATTTTTCTTGTTTCATGCTCTTCAAATTTTTTAAGCTTATGAAACAATGAAAAACGATAAACAGATGGTAACCAGGGGTAACCAGGGGTAACCATTAAAGAATCAAAAATTTTCTTCTTCTTTTTCTTAGATGGACAGATGGTAGGCTCACTCATAGACGTAGTAATCACTTGTAATTTTCCAAGTTGAACTCAAGTGCCTTAACTTTTCTCATTTAGGAGTGTGTGATAAAAACAAAAAAACAACAATTTTTTGGTTTTGTTGTTGTTTTCTTGTTACCATAAATGTATAGATGGTTGGCAGTAACAACAACAACAACAACAAATTATATTAAGAGGGAAGAATACACATGTAAAACAAACACTTCAAGTACAACTCATAACTATTGCTTGTAGTGCTACTGTTGTTGCATTGTTGTTGTTGTTGTTGTTGTTACAAAATTATTACTGTGTTGCATCAAAGGAGGCAACAACATATGTATGTACGTACGCTTTTACACGCTTATAAACTCCAAAGACCATCATCATTGCAATTGCACTTGTTACACATGTACGATAACAACAACGATAACAATAATAACAACAACAAAAGCAACAACAACGATAACAGCGTTAACAACAATCATAATAAATAGTTCTTGTACTCCTAACACACTATGTTTGTTACACACTGTATTAGTGTGTATGTGTGGTAAATTTCAAGTTGTGCCTTTTAGAATAAAACTGTGTATTTGTGTGTGTGTGTGTAATGTGAATGTACTTGCAACACTTGCAACACATGTAACAATTTTAGTTAAACATACGTTTGCTTTCCTTTTTTCTCTCTTTTTTTCTGTGTTTTTTATTTCGTATTTTCTCGTTATTTTTCTGTTTAAATTGTTGTTGTATTGGTGTTACTGTTGTTGTTGTGTTTAGAGTGCAGCACCAATGCAAAACAGAGTTTATAGAGTTTAGTTTAGTTTAGTTTTGTTTTTCTATTGTTGTTGTTATTATAGTTGTTGCTTTAGTTTTGTTGCAATTAATATTATTAGTGTAGTGAGAGGCTGTTGTGTAGCTGTTGTATTCGATTGTGTGTTCAAGTGTGCTACAAAAAAAAAAAATCAAGTTATTCAATGACTTGTTACAAGTTGCACTCACACAAAGGCAGCAATACGCACACACGGGCAAAGGCAAACTTACATAAATACAAACACAGACATACGCATTTGATTAAAAGTAAACTAACTGGCTTTGCTCACTCGGGAGATAGGAAATAACAGAATGAATATGCGACCAGTTTCTGTACTCCTACCAGAAACTAACTTGACTACGTAACATTACTTTCAGTTCTTCTCAATTCACTTGGCCTTAAGGACTCACTAAGTCCCTACAACTTTTTCCAAATTTCGATAACAAGACCAGTGTAGAATTTTGTATTTTTTTTCCTAAAATTTTTCTTTTAAAATTTTCATATTTCTCTCCAATAAAGTTCTTTTTATAGAAACTGTTTTCTACAACAAAATTTGTATAAAACGTATTCGGTTATATAAATTTGTATAGAAACTTTTTCGAAATTTCGATAACAAAAATTTTTCGATAACAAAAATTTCTATAGAAAATTTTTCGATAACAAAAATTTCTATAGAAAATTTTTCGATAACAAAATTTCTATAGAAAATTTTTCGATAACAAAAATTTCTATAGAAAATTTTTCGATAACAAAAATTTCTATAGAAAATTTTTCGATAACAAAAATTTCTATAGAAAATTTTTCCATAACAAAAATTTCTATAGAAAATTTTTCCATAACAAAAATTTCTATAGAAAATTTTTCGATACCAAAATTTCTATAGAAAATTTTTCGATAACAAAAATTTCTATAGAAAATTTTTCGATAACAAAAATTTCTATAGAAAATTTTTCGATAACAAAAATTTCTATAGAAATTTTCTAAAAATTTTCTATAGAAAACTTTTCGATAACAAAAATTTCTATAGAAATTTTCTAAAAATTTTCTATAGAAATTTTCTATAGAAATTTTCTATAGAAATTTTCTATAGAAATTGTCTATAGAAATTTTTTCGATAACAAAATTTTTTCGATAACAAAAATTTCTATAGAAATTTTTTCGATAACAAAAATATTTATCGAAAATTTTTCAGAAGTTTTCAATAACAAATATTGCTGAAAAAATTTTACTGAAATTTTTCGATACATATTATAATACTTATAGATAGTCAAATGGCTGCAAAAGTATTAAGTTTTCATTATGACTTTAAAGGCGATTTTAAGCTGCCGCAACTGTTTAACAAAATGACTGGATGAGAGCGATATTTCGATAGTTGGTAAAGCATATGGGCTAGCTGAAAATCGCAGTTATATAGTAGATAGACTAGAGCCTGTGGTCTGAATTATGGTCGGAATTCAGTCATCTCGAGCAAAACGAAATATAAAAAAAATTCTTTCGTCGGCTTATAATCACCAGTTAAGTAAGTTACGGAGGCATGGCAATCAATTCAAATATTATAAATTGGCTTGATAAATGAAAGTTGATTTCATAAATTTAATTACAGAAATTAAATTTTGTCTTAAAGATCTACAAAACTTTCAAAAATGAAGAAATTAAATTTTAATAGCAACGTTTTACCCTGGGAAACTGCCGCACATTTCCATCAAACATTTTTATTTAAATCATGATTAATAAATTTCATTTAATTTGAGTATAATTTTTCAAAAAAAAAAAATTTCAAATATTTTTAACCATTCACCGAGCTATTCTGGTGAACTAAAATTTTCGGGTAAATTTTAGAAAAAATTGCAAAATAATCGCATATAATTGAAGAGCATTTATCCGCAAATTGCAGAAAATATTAAGAAAAACTGAAAAAATTATTAAATTTTTGAAGAATTTCAATTTAAAATGTTGTTAAGGCAAACCATTATGTTTCTAAACATTCTCTATGTGTGTTGCAAAACATTTGCTTATGGGAATATCCGGTTATTAACTCCAAGACTATATTTCTCTTTCTGTCTTTATCTTACTATCTTTTTCACTGTTTTTTTATTTTTCTTCTTATGCCTTAAGTTTGTCAATAAATTTTCCGGTTTGAAATGCAAGTTTTTTTTTTTTTTTTGCTTATGATCAGCAACAACAATTTTTCAATATTTATTTTTCAATTGCTGGTTATAGTTGCTGGCTGTTTGCAGTTGTTGTTGCTGAAAGTAAATGCTGCAATAGCAATTTGAATGAGTTTTTTTTATTTTCCTCTCGTTGTTGTACACCATTTTACCTGAGGTGAAAGACAACATTAATTGCCAGCAATCAGGCCAAAAGCCATTTAAACAAATACACCAGCAAACGAGAAAGACTTACATATACACAGACACAGACACTAACAAACAATAACAAAGTATGCAGTTGTTATGCATGCAACCTGTAAGTGATGACTGCAACTGCAACAACTTTACAGTCTGAAGCCAAAATCAAAGTAAAATTCATTTTCAAGCAAACAAGTTGGCAAATGAAAAAAAAAAAAAAAACTTTAGTGTAAGGGGGGAGTGTTGGAGAGAGGATATACAACAAATTTTTATTTGGCATTCCATAAATGACTTGAGCAGATGAGTTGTTATGAAGATGTTGCAGTAGTTGTTTGTTATTGTTGTTGTATTGGTTGATTTTCTGTGGCAAGTAGGAAATATTTTTTAGTTTTTTTCTTCTGATGCCACTTTTAGTAGTTCATTACAAGTTTTGATGCCGCTGCTGTTGCTGTTGCTATTGCTGCTGCTTTGATTTCTGGTCTGTCTTGCAATTTTAGTTGTTGTAAATAGTTGCATTGTTGTTGCTTATATTTATTGAGTTAGAGTTGCTGTAGCTGGTTTTTTTCGAAAAACTTTTTGCCACACAAGACACCTTCAAGATGCTTCAAGTTGCCATAGAAATACAAGAAAAAAAATCTTAAGACTTACAGCTACAAAACAGGCAAAGAGGGTAAACATAGCTTTACAACAAAAAGAAGAAGAATACGAAGCTGAAAAAAAAACTCACTGAAGCTGGTGAAAGTTACGTGTTTTTCAAGGTCTTACGAGTCAAGTTTTTTTCCTTTTTTTTTTTTGCTTATTTTTGTGTTCCATAATGTGAAGCGCACTTATGCCTGATTATACAGTCAATAATGATTTTTTATTTAAAATTTTTTTTTTTTTTGGGAAATTTATAAGCAAGGTTTTGTTGTTGTCGTTGTTGTTGCTATTTGATGTTTATTTCACATGATCTTATTAAATACCAGGAAGTCTTGGCTCATAAGGAAAAACTTCGTTTGTTTTTTGTTTTTTCTTTTTCTCTCTCTCTCTCTCTCTCTCTCTCTTTCTCTCTCTTTCTTTATATTGCAAATTCGCTGTGGTTTTGTAATGAATATGAATGAAGTATGAATTTAACATCATCATGTAATACTGACTGTTGTTGTGTTGCATAGCGTTGTAATACTTTGTTGCAAGTTGGAAAAAACAAACTACGTGTGCATGCGAAATAAAGTTTTTAGCTTAAGAAAGCATTCTTTTAATCTGAAAATTGTTAAGTCAATTCGCCAACAAATGAAAACAAATATTTACCCACACATATACGGCAGAATAGTGGCCAATAATTGTAACATTTATGCGACAATTTATGCGAAACCGCTCACCAGTCACACATTGGGCTTGTTAAGTTCCAGCAGTGAGTCCATTCTATCACTGTCAAAGATGGCCAAAGGCCACGAGATACGTAGCACCCATAGATCAGATTGACCATCTGCCTAAAAGTCTAAGCAAGTAAGAATTTTCTTATCTCAATTCATTCAATTTATATCAAGACAAAAAGATATTTTGTATACTGTGACCTAAACGTAGAATGTGACTGCCATGTAAGCCGCGAAATTGGCTACTGAACTTATACTTCCATAAAGCAATTTAAGTCGCCGCAATCTAGTGGATAGTGTATTGGCTTATAAGACTCCAAGCCGTGTTTAAAATCCCTGCTTATACGCCTGAAGCAAAACGAAATATCAAAAAAAATTTATCTAAGGCGACTTCCTCTTAGCCATCTTCTTGGTAAAATTCTGAGTGTTGAAATAAAATTGCCATGAAAAGTTAGTTTCTCAAAAATCTGTAGTTCAGAATTGACGTCAAACTATAGATCCCGCCACTCTTGAGTAAAATAAGCACACACAACATGGATGATGTGATTAGCTAGGCTGTAATTCTTTCTAAAGGGTTGTAATCCTAACTAAGTGATTACAATGACCAATTAAGTACGTAAGTAATCTTTTATCAAATCTAACGAAACAGATCACAAATAATATTCATGTATTCTAACGTGGCATGGTAATAAAAGTGCTCAGGACAAGGCTTAAAGGCTTTAAGGATATTACGTTAAGCAAAGACAAAAACCAGTATTGTCATCGGGTAGTCTATAGCAGCCGCATTAAATGTGTTAATGAGCCCTAAAATCACTTATTTAATATCCTAAGTCTTAATCTATCTTAGTCCCGACAGAAAATTCTATTTTCCCTTGTATACGATCTGACTGCTTAGCGAAATTGCTTTTTCTGTAACATTTTTTCAGAATTTCCTGCTCTGGAAACCTTTGCTACAATAAATCGTTAGTTGTACGCGAGGTATAGAAGGTGGTGTCATCTTATTGATCTCTACCATCCAGTTGAGGAACAATGAATTTCGTTTACTGGCACTTAAATTTCAGTCTTATCTTCAAAAAATTAAAGCCCAATCATGCCACCTGAACACAATTCACAACAAAGTGGTGCTCGCTATTATAATAGTTCCGTACCGTTGCTGATCTTCTATTTGGAAGATCTGGCCAAGCTTTAGCTGGCATTCAAACCAAATTTTCGACAAATTCCAGTGTATAAAGTTAGTGTAAACCGCCAGCCTAGCCATGTTTTGATCTGAAAATAGCAATTTTGAAACTTAAGATTCAAAGCACCAGTCCGTACATATGGTGTGTCATGGCATATGAATTCCATTTGCCTATAACTTGCTTAATACTGGCCATTTGCTTAAGTAAAATCAGAAATCTCAAAATCTCTGTGTCGGTATTTATAAAAAGGATTTCCAACAAAAAATCTTCTTCCTAATTGCAATGCTGCTTGAAGACTTTTTTATTTTAACTTTTCAAGAATACTTGAAGAATAATGCCTTCTCTACAAGAGATTCACTGTGAATTAAAATTCTAGTGCTTACGCTTTAAAAATTTAATAAAAAATTAATAAAAAAAAAACGGCATCGTTTGGATGTGCCGTTCTAAAGAGTGAAAACCATCAAATTACCATGTTTCCAGTGTGACTTCTTTCCGCAGCTTTGATTGCAGGGAACTTCGTTTAATTAATTTTTCTTGCAACAGTTTTCTGTTGTCGTTTTAACACAGTCACACCATGCGTTCTTAACGTCTTCATGGATTTTTGTTTTTCCTTCTTCTTTTTCGCGTTTTTTTTTTGTGGTTTCTGTGTTGCAGCTACAGAAATAGGGAAAATTTGTCTTGCAACAACAACAGCAACAACACCAGCAAAAAAAGCAGCGTATAAAGGCAGAAATTTCAACTCGGCAGCAGTAAATGTAAACTCAGTCAGACGTTCGCACTTTGTTTGTTCAAAACAATGTGAGAACAAGAACAACAACAATAACAACAGCTTATTATTACCATTTTCCATGGTTAAACTATGGCTAAAACTACTTGAACAACAACAACAACAACAACAACAACAACAACAACAACAACAACAACAACAGCAATAATAATAATAACGTCAATGGCATTAGCAGTGGTTAGCAAAACTTCAATAACAACAACATCAGTTTCTAGTTCTAAATTTTCTTTTCGGTTTCATCTTCTAAGTTTTCTTTTTCTTCTGCTTCTTCTTCTTCTTCTACATCTTCTGCGACTACATCTGGTTAGAAAACAAAAATAGAAAACCATGGTTAAGACAATATTGTGCTAAAAAGAAGCAGAGAAATAAAGACGTTTTGTTTTCTTCGTATTCTTTTCTTTTCCTTTTTTTTTTTGTTTTTTTTTTTTTTTGGTCTCGATTTGGAAATTTAAAGTTTTTCTTGCACTGGTTGCACATTCAACAAGCAGAAGTAAAGACTACAGGGTGTTACATCAAGAGCTGGTATTTTGTTATTCAAAAATATTGAAAAAAAAATTTAAATTTGATGTACCAGGTAAGCTAAGCTATGTTGTCACCTGCAATATTCCCCTGTACTGGAATCCATATGGGGGTACGAATGTCTCAACAGTTTTGGTGTTGGTCCAGCCACCATCTCTTCATACGTCGTTTAGTGCCTCGCCCAAAAAAGTAATAAACAGCATGGGGTAGCGGAACAATCAATTCTATCGGTGATTGAGCACTTTACAGAGGAATTGTGCATAAAAAGTACCCTAAGATACCCATAAACCATCTTAGCACCAATCCCTCTTTTAAATGTGTAGCAACCCGCCAGTTCACTTCCACTTGTCATTTCTTTTAATTGGTTAAAGTTGTTGGTTGCTCTTATTTAAGACTTAAACCAGCAAATAAATTACATTTCAACTCTTCATGTCGCTGCAGTTTTATGTCACGCAATACACGACTGTTTGTCATTCAACTCTCATCCTTAAGAGACAAACGGCTGGTAACAGTTAAAACTTGAAAACTACAGAAAAACCAAGAAGAAGACAAAATGGAATTTTACTTTGGTTTAACGAAGTCAGTTGAGTAGTGAGTGAGTGGCATTGGAGTTGAAGTACAAATTTTAACAAAAAAAAAAAAAAATTTTTTTTTTCTTTTGCGATCAAAAAACTTCATTTATGGAGCAATCCAAAGAAAGTACTTGAGGCTAGTCATGTAAGAAGTTATTGTTTATTAATTATATAAAGGGATTTGTTTGGTTTAGGTCAAGAAATGGTCATAATATTGGTTTTATTAAGTATTAAAAAATAGTACCAACATAGTACCAAAATGGTACTTTTTCTAAAAGTCGCAGAAATTTACGAAAACAAAACAAAATTTGTGTTGTTTAAAATAAATTGTACCAAAATATTATTTTTATAAACTCTTTACTTAGAATTTACAATAAATTTTATCACAATGAAAGCATGATACTTTTGAGAGTTCATTCCTAAAAGTACTTTTGAAATCTACAAAAATACCAAATAAATTTGTATTGACAATGGGGGGTAACAAGGTGAACAAACTTTCCTATTGCCTGAAAATATAATATCGAGTCTTTCATTAAGCGTTTCCTATCTTTAAATTTAAATTTAAACTTAGAAAAGTCTGTGTGAGGTACCATCGGGATTTTCATTTGTTTGAAAGACCTCTTGATACTATTATGTGCAGGATATAACATCATTCAAATGTCCGCCACTGCTTCTCTGTCTGGAAAGCACAATTTTCCATGACTCTGGCGCATAAGACAGATAACAAGAATTAGATTGGCTTAGCGGACCCCTGTAGTACAGTAGCAGCCAAATACCGCGAATAGTTTAAGCCACAGTCTCTACATCCTCAGATATTCTTTCACTTACTAAAATTTATTCCAAAAAGTACTTAAGAATGTACGTTAAACCAGTAAACAGATTAGCCGCGTATTTTTCTCAAACTCAAACAACATAAGCCCTGTACCCTCAAATCATATTTTTTACTATTTAAACCGTTTTTCCCTTCTGCTAACAAATTTTCAAATGAAAAATTACTAAAAGAGTAGCCCGCATAAATTTTGTATTTTGTTTGCTTTTGTTTTTGTCTAAAACTGAAACTGAAGTCGTCTTGTCGGTCCGTCCTGTGCAACCCACTGACATAAATAATTGGAAAGAAAAATGGGGGGGAGGGGTGGTAAAGAAACAGACAACGCCGTCAATTTAATTTTCAATTTATTGCACCATAAACTACTGATAGTGACAGTGATACTACCACCAGCTCTCTTGTTGTCTTATTTGTTATTTGTTGTTGTTGTCGTTGTTGTTGTTGTCATTTATTAATAAGGTTTTTGGTTTGAAAGAAAAATGCCTGAAACGTGCCTCTTAACAATTACAACTCATTACCGCTCATATTTGTTAAAAAAAAATTATTCTCTCTGCATCTCTCTCTCACTATCTCTCTGAATGTCTATAACCAAACACACTCACTTGCCTGTCTTTAGCCAGCAGTGAGTGTATGACTGTCATCCATTCAAGCCGCTTTCTCGGTTAGGACGATAGAAGGGGGGCGGCCCACACCAAGAAGTGCGTAAAATATGAAATTAATGGCCACTCACGAGTTCAAGCGAAGAAAACAAAGTGATTGCTAGACATTTCAGTTTCTCTATAGTATGCACACAGCATAAAAAGGGGTCGGCCATCACCTCAGAAGCGAACATAATCTGGGGATGTAAGGTCGCTTGTACTATAGGACGACACTATAGGACGATGATTACTGACTTTTTTTTGGCCTGAATTGAATGATCCGGACACCAATGACAAGCAATTTCAACTGGTCAATGTTTCGAACCATACATCTCAGGTGGAATTGAATATGGGCATGGTCATCTCACATAGAAGTGATGTGATCCGGTCACCGTGATCATGCGACATGATCCAATAGGATTTTTTCTTGTACAGTTTTCTAAAGTCGCAGTAGACCATAAATCACAGCGGTTCCCAATCCCATGCCATCGGTTAAATTCAGGCTGATGTATTCAACAGTGTCATGGAAAATGGAACACTTCGGATGCGTTCTATCCATAGAAGTCGTGGTGGCCATTTGAACGATGTTATATTCTACACATAATGGCATCAAGATGGAATCAAGATAGGACCCTAATGGGCAGCTAGGCAGATGAATTTCTTTTGAGGTTTTGAGGAAATTTACGTTACGTATTCGTCTTAAGAACGAATAACCTAAGCGTCTGGTATATAGTCAATCGGCTCTTGATGGCCTAATTCATCAAGAGAAGTTTTACAATGAAATGAATGAAATGTTGCAGTTATTAGGCTGCTTTAAGTGGCCTTAAGCCATTTATGGTACTCCATTCAGTGACTAGTTCACGCTGCTCTATTTTAATTCAAGTCGTTTCCAACACAATGTTTTCTCAGCTGCATTTCAGTAAAAACCTACTGCACTTCCACTCTCGCACTCTTACACAAAAGGAATCACTCACACATTGTATCGCTTCAGTTACTTTCCCTTTCCCTTACCCTTGTACATATCCTTCATTCAATTCTTTCGTTATTAATTCCCATTCCATGTCAATATTTCATCGTATTTGTTTTTATCGAGATCATTATCACCACCACGACAGAGACAAGGGTGGGTGGGTGTGAAAGTGAGTAATTTTTGTTTTGGTGTGACTTTGACATCAAATGCGCTGATGGTGATGGTGATGATGATGATGATGACAGTGGTGGTAGCGTTGGCGATGTCGGTAAAGGTGGTGGTTGTACTGTTGGTTTTTGGTGGTCATTGCACGCTTAGCCCCTGTGATTTCTGCTGTCGTACGAGCTGAGTTCAAACACCCCTGCTGTTAAGCAATTTACCTTCGAGTCACGAGTGTCAGCGCCAGCATAACAATGTCAGTAGGCAAGAGAAAAAAGAGGAAAAGAAATTGCACACGATGGTTACGGTTCAATAACAGTTTCAAGTTCAAATACTGCTGCGGCTAACGGTGTTTTTTAATAAGTGGTGGTGGCAGAGAGCGAGAGAGAGAGAGAGAAATGTTAAAATTGAGGTTGAAGGCCTTCGCATATTATTTTCTAATTTTTTTTCTACGGAAAATTTAAAATTTTTAAAGCAATTTTCTTAAGCTGATGATTATTTTTAAATTTATTTTTTTCTTTTTCTTTCTTTCATTCTTTCATTCATTTTCCAATAGTTTTTTAAATTCTTTACGGACAATTTTTTATTTTTTATTAAGAAACATAATATTTTTATCCTTAAGGCTTAAGAGGAAAATTCTATTTATTTTCAACAATTTTTTTTTTCTTTTTTTTGGTCCTTAAAGTTTAAGTTTGTGCAACAGCAGCAATCCTTTGCATAAATTTGTTTCGCATTTTAATTCCTTTTTCTGAACTAAAAGTTAAGCTATCGATTGCTGTTTTTAATAGAGAGAGAGAGAGAGAGAGAGACAAACTATTTTAATGTGTCACTTTATTTGCTGTTATCCTGTCGATATGTATTTACTTATCGAAAGATGAAGAAGAAGATGAAGAAGAAGAGAAGCAGAAAATAAATACACAAANNNTACTAGAGTTGTTATCCTTTAACTGTTGCTTGAAATTCTTTTTTTTTTTTTTGGGTGTGTATTTTTCTGAAATTAATTTTTAAACACCCTACAGAACCAGCAAGGTATACTTTCTGCTATGTGGAGTTGCAAAGAACAATCTGTCAACAATCAGAAGTGGACCTCAGGAACAAGTGTCAAGTTATCAACTGCTCCAAAGCCCTTTTTGGTGACTATACGTGGTTGGCTATGGTTGTCCATGGTGATTTGGCAAAACAAAATGAATAAATGACAGCAAATTTGCTCCATGCAGCCTCAAATAGATGGCCGTCATCACTGTTGGCACGTCCGATACTAAGAAAGCTCCGCATCATTCAATTTCAAGGGTAGGAATGTGCTGATCCATGCACTTTAAATTTCAAACGTTTTGAAACTTGAAAAGATCGAAATGCTAAGCATCCATCCAGAGAGAACACTGATATTACTCTCCCTGATTTATCTCTCCTAAGAGAAGCTCGCTAACGTAGAATATGACCTTCTTTAAGCTTGAAAGCTCAAATACGGGGTGAACTGACATGCCCAACTGGTAAAGGCACTCGCAAGGCAAAGTATCACAGCATGTGACGAACATTGCAGAGATAAGGGAGCTTCGCATCTTTCAGTTTAAAGAGCAACCATGTGGTTTTATTGTGACTGCACAAGCACTTCAAATTCCAAATGTTCTGAAGATCTTGCTGAGGTCAGGAAATATTGAAAAAATTCAAGTTTTTTTGTATTGGTCAACTGGAGATTGTATTTCAAAGAGCTCAACTATCCGTTGAGCATAAGATGGCTTCCCTGCGTGTGCTTACCACCAACCACAAACTTAATCGTGGAATAACTTTGCAAGATTATTTAATAATAAGAACGTTTCGTATGTACGAATGAAACTTGGATCTACCACAACATATCAGCCACTAAACAGAAGTGAAAATAAGGGGATCCTTAAGACGAAGCGAGGCCAAAAACAGCCAATGTGGGTTTGTCGGCAAATTGCAACCTGAAACAGCATTTGTCTTAAGTTATGCTATTTGTATTCCCATTATGTCTAATCAGGTTAACAGGCAAATAGGTAGAGTATACCCTAATCCGTCTATCTATGCGCTTTTTAAATAAATTTGAATTGCTTTCCGTTCAGCATTTGCTCTCGAAATTTTTTCTTTTTTTTTTTTTGCCTTAAAAGTGGCCAATAATCGACAAAAACTATACGAAATGAAATGGAAAAAAATTTTATTTTCATTGACTTCTCTCATCTGTTTCTTCTGCTTCTACTTTGTTTTCTTCTAGAGTAAATAAAAAACCAACAACAACAAAAGAAATAAAGCCACTCTGTAAATGGAGCACAATAATATTGAAAATAAAAAAACAAATTAAAACGATACACAATAACATATGAAATGTTACGATAACAAAAACCATTCAACAGGCATCGAATAACGAAGAAAAATATTTTGAAAGCAAAACAAAAAAAAACAAAAAAACAAAACGGAAAATATTTTCAATAAAAAAAAAATTCAGAATCTGATGTTTTGCTCAAAAAAATTGTTTCTTTCTCGAGAGAAAACGAAGTATCAGCAGAAGAAATCAAAACAAAAGATTTCTTTGGGGAAATATGGCAGAGAGCATTTAAAACAACACTTAACCTTCCGGCCCCCCCCCCCTTCCTTGGAAGCATTGAATTTATTGAATTTTTAAATGATTTTCAAGGCAAAGAATTTTTAAAATTTAAAACAATTGCCATCAGCAGATACAGAGCAAGAAATAAAGAAAATATTTTTGAAATAGCTTCGCAAGAAATCAAAAATGTGCAGTGCTCGGGATAGGAAATGCCATAAAATAATGGTAGGTTCAGCCTCTCGGCAGTCTCAGTCGCCTGGCGAAAATTCTGAGTGTTAAAATAAAATTTTCATGAAAAGCTCTTCCAAAGTTTGTCCTTCGGAAACGACTTTAAACTGTCTCTGCCATAACTCATGAATAAAATTATCACTCTCATTTCTAAATGGTGTAATAAGCTAGCTTGTTGTCTTGACTAAATGGTTGTAATCTTGACTAAAGAACATAAATCCTTACCAAAGGTTTGTAAGCCCTGACTAAAGGATTGTAATGACCAATTGAGTAAGTAAGTTGCTGCCTTTAGTGCTATTTAATGACAGTCCATGAATTTGTATACAGTTTAAGTCGACTTTTATATACCAGCAGTGAATCTAATCCCAGATTAAGGCAGACAATTAAAGCTTCAATGTCTTCGAAGATTTTATTCAACTGAATCCCACCGTTATCAGGAAAAATAGTGTCGCCTGTAGTTCAAGCGTAGAATCATTCTTAATTACATAGGCAACTGAGTAGTATAGAGCACTCTCGAGAGACGAAATTTCTATTTCACAATTTGTTCATCCTCTGGCGCGGCTTTTTATGCCTCGAAATTCTTGACACTGTTATTTATCGATAAACGTTTCTATTCCAGATCTCCACAGCCTGTGCGTGTTGGTACTGCAGCATTTAATGTTGTTCATTCATGTTGGCTCTGCTATATTGTTCGGATGGAAGAGTGAGTTCCGTAGAGTTGGAAGCTCAAGGTAATCGACGTATGGAACGACTTTGTCTACAATGGAAGAGCCTTGTTGACGTAGCCGCTCGCGAGTTTTATGGTAGTGGAAGAAAATACTAGACAAACGAGTTGATAACTTAGCTACTTACTTCAGTTTTTAGAACAGCCTTTTTAGTCAGGTTCACAACCTAACCTCTCACAGCACTTATATTATGTGAGTTTATATTTTAATCATGAGTGGCGGTACCTACAATTTTGAGCAACTTTTCATTGCAATTTTTATTTTAACGCTCAGAGTTTTTGCCAGAAAACTGCAGAGAAATATTTGTTGAAAAAATTTTTTTATTTTGTTCGGGAAGTCTTAGCCGGGGTTTGAACCATATGTTCACCTTTAATAAACCAGCACACTATCTACTAGACTGCGGAGACTAAGAGTCACTAAGCCCAACTAAAATGATAAATAAAGAGCTAAATTTTGAAGCAAACTAACAATAAAATATCACAAGCCAAGGAAGCTATTGAGAAACTCCTCTGGATACGAGTGCAGCAACATGGTTTTAATTGCTGTATCATGAACAGAATCAAACTGAGCCATAAATTATGCGAATAAATGGTCATTGCGTTCCTCGCTGTCTGTCTGTCTTAATTAAATTTCTTGTTATTCTTTCACGGACTAAAATTTTTTTTCTTACATTCCTCCAACCGTCAGCAAATTTTTATGTGCCACACTATGTAGCAAATGAAATAATGCTGCTTACGTATGCGAAATTGGCTTATAAAACTATTTTTATATCGGGGTTTTTCGTTTTTTTTTCTTTTATTTTTTCTTTTTTTAATTTTTTATCTTGAATTTAAAATCTTTTTCATTTTTTCGTGTTCATTGTTGTGTATCTGCAACGCTGCTTTGTTGTTTTTCTTCTTCTTCTATATTGTTGCACTACAATTATTATCATTATTATTATTGTTATTGTTGTTGTTATTGTTATTACTATTATTATTGTTTTTCTTCTCTTCTTTTCCCTTTACTTTTCTTGTAATTTTCTTTGTATTGTTTGTTGTATGAAGACGATAATGATGACGGTGATGATGTTGTTGTTAATGTTGGTGATTATCATCATTTTAATCATCATTTAGCAGTTATCTGTAGTAGTTGTTGTTGTTGTTGTTATTGTAAATATTTCTTAAATTCCATTTTGTTGTCTTCCTTCCATTATTCTTTAGTTTCTCTGTCTTCATTTATTATTGTTTACGTTGTTGTCGTGATCTTTGTTTATTATTACGATTTGCTGTTGTTGTTGCTGTTGCTGTTTATTTGCGTTGCGTTTTTTTCTCTCTTCTTTTCATTTGATGCAGGTTCCATTGACCATTTTAGCAAAAAAAAAAAAAAGAAAAAAAAATCTCGTTTGTACCCGCATACCAGAGATTCCAGTGAAACTACATTTGCTTGGCTTTGTAATCGAACATGCCAGCAACTCTGCATTGCATCTACACTTTCCAGTTGGAACTTCATGTGGCATACCACAATGGAATCACAACGTTTACCTCTTCTATAGATCGCTAAGAGAGTGTCCGTGATCTCATGTAACTCTTGAAGATATGTTTCTCCAACTGCAGAGAGATAAAAACGAAGCAACAGCGAAACTCTTATAAACGTCAAGTGTTGCAAGCAAAAGTTTCAGTTGACAACGAACCACACTAGCGTTATGTTTAACAAAAAATTTTTTAAATCTTTTTGTGGCAGGCCTGTCTTCTAATGGCTTAAAATTGAAAGAAAAAAAATTATTAATTTTTAAATGGAGGCCTATTCTCTTGTACGCTTGAAAGGAAAAACACATAAAAAATGTGCAGTTAAACAGCAAAACATGTGTGATTACTGCCGTGTAGACGTTCTGGCGTAACCCGACCATCTTTATATGCTATTCCAAAAATGTCTCTCCCAATCCCGAAACAATTCTGTTGTTTGTTGCTGTTAACTCTGTACACTAAGCATCATATGTTGCCTTCTAGGCTTTAACGCCGTAGCAGTTACAAGAATGTGGTCTGATGTACGTAAGGTGTTCCTTATTCTAAATAAATTTTCTTTGTGTCTAAAAAGCCCGCCCAAAAAGTTCGGATACTATTCTCAAACTAATGGTGTGATATATGACGTCAAAGCTCTTCTCATTGCAATCATGCCACAATCACATTTTGCTTTAGAAGTAGTAGTTGCTTCTCTCTATCTTCCCTTTCGCTAAGTATGCCATTCCAAAAATATTTTCTCACTTATAATTCTTATTTAACCTTATCTGCCTGATCATTGTCCAGAACTTTCACTTGTACTGGAACCCAACAGAGGGAGTTACACTGACTTCCTATTCAATTTATATATGAGCTAAATGCTCGGATGGTATACTAGCTGCCCCTATCAGCGGCGTGGAAACTTTTCTCCTCGCAATCTGATCTGCCTGAACATTGTGGAGAATTCTCATATGATCTGGAACTTCATAAGATTGCTGCACTGCCTCACCGTTACAGTTTACATGGACTGCCTCGGATGGTATATATCAGCGGCGTGGAAGCTTTTCTGCTTAAGTATTGTCGGGAACTCTCATATGATCTGGAACTTCATAAGATTGCTGCACTGCCTCACTGTTTCAGTTTACATAGACTGTCCCGGATGGTATACTGACTATCAGCGGCATGGAAACGTTTCTGCACGCAAGCCAATGGCATATGTTGCACTGCCTCAATGTTTTAGTTTATATGGACTGTACCAGGCAATTATCGAATTAACACCATATGAGTCAAGTGCTCGGATGGCGGCATGCCGGTGCAGTATTATAGTATTGCCATGTCCTTTTCGTTTTTCTTTCTGCCCCAATTAAATTTGTCACATCGTTTGAAGGCGAAAACTTTCACTGGAAAATACTCGATAGTTTTCTCATGGTCAACAAATATTTCACTTTGGTATCGAATACGCCTGCTGTTATCGCGATCGAAGTCATCAGACGCCTTATACCAATAAGCCGTTGAATTTTTGAATTTTTTGTTTGCAAATAGAAAAAGGAACACTTCTGCTGTCAACAATCATCTGTCAGCTGTCAAAATTTCTGTTTGACAGTCGTTGATAGAAGATTCAATCGATTTTTATTCCGAAAACTGTGAGTCCCCCGCATTAGCGATTAATCACAGAGTGAGATGTTTATATTGTTTTTTAAATATTTTTAGCGGGAGGCTTTTTAGCTCATATTAGTGAGTAATTTATGGAAACTTTTGAAGTTTTCAAAATTGCCCTTGGAAAGTATGAATCAAAAAAAAATTTTTTTTTATTATTTCATGGCCCGTATGAAGGCATTCAAATATTTTTTGTGTATTTCCCCTCACCGTCATAACCTGAACGTATACGTTTGTCTATAAATCATACAGAAACGCAACAGAAATCTCAGTTGATGACTGCATAGAAAAGGGAAAAGAAAAAAAGCGCCACAACATGCATGAATCACTTTAAATCTACCGCTTGCCGTTCATTTCACTTTTTTTTTTGTTCGTTTTTTTTTTCGTTTTTACATCAAAAATTGCCATAAATTTTATGCAAATTTATTATGTTCCATGCTTAAGAAAGAAACTTTTTTTTTCGTTGTTTTCGTTTGTTTTTTTGTGTTTAAATTATAGAAACACAACTAAATGGACTTGTTGTGTGTAGACGAGTCGAGTAGAGTCGAACGCATGTTAACCCCCCCCCCCAAAGTCTACTAAAAGATCTACGACAACACCTGAAATAAAATCAAAAACGTGCCTTGACTTTTATGCCGCCAACATTCATAAAATATGACTGTGACTGTGACTCTGGCTGGCTGGCTAGCTGGCTGACTGACTGAATATGCGTTTGCTTTGATATGCCAGAGATTAAAAGAAGACAAAAAAAACAATCTTTTTTTTTTAACAGGGTTGTCGTCATTCTTTAAATAAAATTGAAATCAAAAATATTTTTGCATTTTAAAAAGTGATTTTTATTTATGCCTCCGTCATGTCAATGGCAGAAAATTTGTCACTCGAATGCAGTGCCAAAAAAGAATGAATTCTTTTACAGAAAAATTATGTATGTAAACATCATGACCAGGTACCAGAACGTATTGATCCTTTCTATAAACTCACTGAGAAGCTGGTAAAAGCTGAAGTTGAAGAATACTGCTGTCAGGAATACCGAAAATCATTCTCTGTTGTGATTCGCCTATTTGAAATGGATTAGTAAGGTGAACATCGACAAAAAAAGCTGTCTTCGGGTCTCTTGAAAAGAAGAAAAAAAAAACGAAATACAGAGTCGTCCGACAAACGGAAAGACGACTATCCAGCAAAATTGGTAAAGAAGGTGGAATAATTCTACTGCTGGACGATACCGAGAGAGACGCAAACATTAAAAAGGTCCCTTGTTTCTGTATCAAATGGGACATGGAGGATACATAAGCCTTTTTATAGTCGTCCCGCCAAAGTGACCAGCCTGCCCAGAACAGTATAAAAACTTGGAAGATGAATTCTTTGGATGTCAGAGCTTTGATGGGGAGACAAAGTATATCATCATCAGAAAATATTGTGGATACAATGGCGGGAATGCTAAAAAAAACTGTGCAAATGTACGTACACAAGGCTCTTGACATATCTCCTACGAATCGAAATCTGAAAAATATTTTTTCGGCGACTTCCTCTCAACAGTTTTCTCACTTAATTGGTCACCACAATTTTTTAAGTTAAGATTACAACCTAGCATCTTATATTACCCATGTTGCGTGTGTGTTAATTATATTTAGAAGTGCTGGGGCTAGCGACACCGAAGTCAACTACAAACGACAGATTTTTGAAATGCTTTTCAAGGCAATTTTATTTACTTTTAGAGAGCTATTGCCAGAAGACTGCTAAGAAACTGAATACTCATATAATATATGGCAACTTTACGAAGTCAGGGTTTGACAAAAAAAGATGAGCAACACTCACTCACTCTTCCCAATGCCTAATCTTACTAAACTTACGGTCTATGTTCTGATGATTCCATTTAAAGAATTGTCTGCCTTAGAAGTTTTGTTGCTTGCAAGCTTCTTGTTCTAATTTTATTGAAGATCGCATTACTTTAAAGCTCTGTTTTATAGTTTAAGTTAAAGTGAATGAAAAAAGTGTTTGCTTTTTAATAAAGGTGGTGTCGAGATTTTCAGTGCAATAATGTGTGCCTGCATATGGATTTGGACACCTTTTGTGCTAAAAGACTAACTATTTGGCAAATAAACAGAAGTGCCGGTAGGTGGTTTATATTTTAATGGCATAAATTATTTACAAAAACAACAACAACAATCAGAAACCTATAGAGTTACTAAACAACAACAACAATATACAATTACATGGGGGTATGACACCATTATGACAGCACATAGGAGTTTATTGTATTGAGTCAAGCATGATGATAATGATGTTGATGGCAGGCTGTAACAGATGCTGGTGATACCTTTGGTGACAAGCGTTGATATTGGTAATTGATTCTTTATATGGAAAAGAAATAGTTTTTGTTTCTCAATTTTCCATTGATTTTTTTTTTGTGTTTAAGCAGGGACTGAAGTAAAGAAAACGAACGCATGTTTAGTTGATTTTTTTTTTTTTTTTTTTTTTGTTGTAACTCCACTGTAATAAACAGCAAAAACGGAAGAGTGAGTAGAAAAGTTAAGTTCTGATTGACATTTCAATAAAACTTTTCATATTAAAATGTTAAGATTGCAGCAGCAGTGCTGTATTATTTCTTTCAAAGGAAACACGCACACATGGTGTTAAAGACGACCTGGGAGGGGGGAGGGGTGATAAATTGAAACCAAATCATAAATTTTATTTTACAACACAACTAAGGAAAGAGTTTTATTTGTGAAAAAAAAAAGTTATCGAAATATCCTTAAAGATATTGGTTTATGAGTAATCCTTAAACAGGAAAGTACGTTTCAGAGGAGCTATAAAATCTGTTCTGCTTAATATATACGAGATTCCAATTCACTCTTAAAAAAAAAAACTCACACACACGCTGCTCTTAAATTATTCAAAGTATTCGTAAGCATTACGCATCCGCTTTTGCAGGGCGGAGACAAAAGTTCCTAAGAAAATAAAGGCAACAAGAGCAGGGAGGGTGGTAAATTGCAATCTATTATGGATTGAGTTATCAAACTTACGAAAAAAAAAAATATTGGCAAAGTTATTTATGATGCAATACACCTTTTGATTACCATATGCAGTGGCTTTACGAGGGTTGTGCCTTACAGACGGAAATAAAAAAAAAACACAAAATTTTGTTCAACTTCCCTCTCAGCAGCCTGCTGGCAAAATCTCTAAGAAAAGAAATTAAAATTGCCCAGAAAAGTCTCTGGTTCCACTACTCATGGATAAATTTCACACACACAACATGGATGATGTGCGAAGCTAGGTTGTAATCCTGACTAAAGGTTCAAATATTCGCTCAAGTATTTCAATTCCCATACTACTACCTTTAATGGCTTTGATTGGGGAAAAAAATATTTCTGACCTTTTGACCTCAATTCTCATGCGTTTAATTGTTTAACTTATAATTCTTAAAAACCGTGCGATTGATAACAAGTGACTTTTAGTGGCGCTCTAACATTTCCTTGTTCTCTTAAAAAGAAAGAAGAATTTCACGAGTTCATAAATTAAATACTTTTGACCTGCATTCTGCAGTCAACTATCTACCACACCATTGCCATTCGCTGGCAGTATTTCCGCTCTGGCCAACATAAATACCGGAGTGTTGACAACAATAATGGCACAAGCGATGACGATGGTAATGAAGAGTATCAAAAATTCTTTTATGGTTCGAATTATGATGCATAAAAAGCAAAGATCGGTAATAGAAAACCAAAAAAAGAAAAAAAAAAGAAACTGGCTTCACGTACTATCAGCATCAGCATGTTCATTGTGCATTGTGCACAGGAGGAGGAGTTTGAGATAAAAATCATGGTGAAAAAAAAAAGTTTCTTTGCAAGCTTCTTAGAAAATAAAATTATTTGAAGAGCAGCAGAGTTCATAATTTCTTTTCTCTCTCTTCTTTTACAACTTAAGGAAAGTACTCGTAAATATTTTAAAGTGGCCATAAAAGAAAATGAGAGTCACTGCTGCTGACGGTAGTTATAATGCGAGTACAGTTCTTAAAGTAAACTGAATTGCTTTGCAATACAAAAAGACAACGAAAAAAGCTTTCCAATAAAAAAAAACAAAACAAAACAAAATAAAAGTATGCACTGACTGCACTAAGAATCTTTAATTATAAGCAATCGTTAAAGATTTTAATGTGAATTGTTATTGAAATTCAGTTTTGTACCACAATTTTAGGAGATCAAATGCCAATATTACCTTCGAAAACATTCCATTTCAATACAAAATTAATTCTTTAATCCTTAAATGAAACAGTCTTTGTTCTCTCAAGCATTGTGCCATCACTTTCTAATCAAGGAAGCCTCTTTATGGACAATGAAAACTTATGGTAGATGGTCGTGACTAAAACGTGAGTCCCAATTCGACTTGAGAAGTACTTTTCGCATGCGTTGAGTCTAATTATTACAACTTTCTTGAAGCAGAAAGCAAGACAGTGAGTACGGGTGACTACAGCGTGAGTGACTTATCGCAATTCAAATAATCAAATGACGACTATCATTGAAGTCGCCATAGTTTAGTGGGTAATGTATTGACTTATCAGACGAGAGCTTGTGGTTCAAACCCCAGCTCAAACATGTTCGAAACTGCTGTTCGAATTCGACTTTAAGCTGTTGGTCCGGACACATGGATATGACAGACAATGTAGGTGGTGTAAGCAGCTAGATTGTAATCCTTACTAAAGGGTTACAATGAGTAATTAAGTAAAGCAAGTCAAATGGCCACTGTCATGGCAATGTGCTGACAATCTCTCACTGAGTAGCAAGGTAAAACTATAGCAATTATAACGCTTATGAAATTGTTTAAGCTTGTGCTTAAGCGATAGCTCTGATTACCACTCAACGTGAAGTAAGGTAAACTTTAAAGGTTAAACGAATGACTAACTACAACCACAAATTACGAAAGTTTTGGTAAAGTAGAGCAGGAAGAATGTTAAAAAAAATCTCTCGCAGTGACTTGCTTTTGAAGAAGCTAATAAAGAATGGTGAACAAAGTGACTCTTGAACAAGGTACGTATCCGCGTATCCGTCAGTTACCACAAAGAAATTTTTATAAATGTTTTACCATGCCAAAGGTTTAGAACACATTTATAGCACGTGACAACATTTTGAGAATCTAATTCAATGCTTTGATTGGATTGATTAAATTTCACAGGGAGTCACGCGTGAAGTATAGCTCTTTGCAAAAGATACAGCGACGTAGAGCAGAAGCCTGCTTTAGTAAGAGACTTTCTACATGTAAAAGCATTTCAGATGCTTACTACACCCGTTGGGAGACACGCGTGAAGGGTGCTTTCATCAAACAGAGATTTTTTAAGAAATTTCTAGCGAAGAAGAACAGGAGGAGACGTTCATAAGATATTTTCAATATGAACTTGCAATTGGAGGCTGTAATTACTTATCATAAATGAAACGTTTGCCACTCACTAAGAGTCACGCGTGACAAATGGGTTTTCTATGTAGCGGTTATTAGCAGAAGAGAAGATTATTTATACGCCATATTCACACGTTCACTTGAGTTTTGACCAACAACATATGGTGAAGGGGGTGTTTATCGCACAGAGCGAGACACGTGAGAAGATTGATATTTCCGGGATCGGAAGAGGGTTGGTATTGGTAAATTTTGAGCGCAAAAGTAAAACCCTGGCATGATATAAGATACCAAAAAAAATTAGTTAAAGGGCACGGGAGTATTCAATACAAGTAATTCGGGACCAGTGATGCTTACGCAGAGAATTGCATGCACAGACCACAGAGAGTGCCTGTTCGACAGTTTTAATTACTTACAAGGCTTTGATGATGCCAAAAAAATAAAGTCTGTATGACTTTTAAGCAGAAATTGATTCGTTTTTAAAGCTTTTCTTCGAAATTTTAAATTCCTTTAACTTTTCTATTTGAAAACTTTTCTCCACACACACTCACGCAGGACATTTTTGTGGCATTTCAGTTGCTACAAAAACCACAAACTCGCATGAAAATGTAGTCGAAGAAGAAAACCGTATGGATGTGGAAGAAAACTTTCAATTCTCTCTTGTGTTGCTTTAATTTCACTTCATGCTTAAATTCATTTCTATGGCACCTCGTTTTCAGACTTTTTCGCCAAATTTTTGTTCTTCTTTTTCTCTTGCAAGATTTTCTTTGCTTTAGTGCCACCAAAAAAAGAAAAACGAGAAGAATGAACAAAAAAAAATTCACAGAAAAATAAATAAAATTTCAAATGAATACGAGCGAGCAAGTTGTTTAACAAGAAAAGAAAAATTTCTTAACAACCGAAACAAAAAAAGAAAAAGCAGAAGAAGAATAAGAAGAAGAAGAGTAAAGAGGACAACGAAAAATATTGCAAGACATGATGGTGCAACAACAAGAAAATGTATGTCAAGGTAAAAAGAACCTGACATTTCCTTAAAACACATTCAACATCAAACAACAGCTTGAAGGAGTGAATGAATGAACGACTGAAGAAAATACTGTGACTCTCTGACTGTCAAAAGAGAGAACTGAATGCACTGAATAATCTGGTAATCTGGAATCTTTTCAATTGTATTGCATGTCATGAGTAAAGGCGAGCAGAGCGGTAGGAGAAACATCGAAACAAGTGATGAAAAAAGGTGACAATAGAAATACCAGTAAACCGAATGAATGATGTATGCAAGCATGCATGCATGCAGGAGAATAAAAATGCGTGTGGGTGTATGTATGTATGTATGTATGTGTTTCGTTTCAGGGACGGCACAAAAAGCATTTTAGACTATAGGGAAATTTAAAATAATAATACAATTCCAGTTTAATGAACAGTGGGCGCGAAGCATGAAAGTAAAGAGAAAAAAAATATTTTTTTTTAAAGGGTTTGTGGCACGCTCATTGTGACACATAACCGATGTCCAAAGCAGAGTCTATTACGGCTTTTAATGAATTCATGAATTATCAGGAGTTTCATATTTCACATCTTAAAGCTCAGCAATGGATAAACCTTAATCCGCCGAGAGCGGGACTGAATGAGTTTTAAATTTTCTTATCGATTCGATCGCAATATCTCCGTTAGACTATCATAAAGGGGTAAGTCGGGCCAAATGATCAATATTATCTCTCTCCTCATCTGATTTGCAACCTCCACAAAAGTCATTTACAGCTAAGCAAAGTATTTCTGCAAGTTTACTCATTACACGTGAGCATAGATCCAGTGAGAGAGATGTCTCTACGATCTAATTTAAGTGGGTAATTGGTACGCTTCCTTACTTCATTTCGTGGGTATGGCAAGTGTCTTCAGCACCAAATAATAGACAGCACTTACCGAATGAAGTCTCAGCCTATGTCAACTATTTAGGCCTGAAGATTATACCCTCAAGAGTTGTGATTACCAGAAAAAAGTTGATACCACAACAGTTATAGAGTTCCTTCTCGGAATATCTGGCATGGTCTGCTCTATGGGGATTCTGTAGAACTCTACATGCAGTCGAGGAGAAGCGGTAAAATTCACAAGCATATCCTCCTCTTTCGTATGACCGCAGGTACGACAGTTTCATTCGATTGACATGGTCCAGAGGCATGCTTTGGTTGTAGATTTGCATAAAGAAAATAATTTTTAACGAACATAACCTCACTTGGTCCTCACTGTGCCACAACCAGCACCATGTATGTTAGTTAGATCCTGTACATGGAATCAATCTTTAAAAATGTAATGCATTTCAATATCCTCTATTGTTATTTCAAATAAAGAGAGAGAGAGAGAGAGAGAGAGAGAGAATGTATGGGCTGCCAGAGGTAGGATAGTGTATTAAAGTAGTTCCGTAGCTAAATCACTCACTCACTCACTCACTCACTCAATCCACTCCACCTTACATAGTCAAATACATAAGCTCAGGCTGCTCATCGATTTCAATATCTAAATTTTCCTCTACCTCGTCCCCACTATTTCTGCTTGTCAGGATAAAAACTATTTTGAATTGAGATTGTGTTTCATTTGCTGCTTTCTTCGGCTCGTATGTTTCTAATATTTTAAAGTGGATGAAGTGAATTCAAATGAAAGCCATTCGACAAGTGAAACTGATGTAAACAAAAAATATAAAAAAATACGAAGAAGGAGAGGGTGAACCTTAAAACCTGACAGCTTTTTTTCTTGTTTTTTTTTGCAAATTTAAAGAGAAAAATTGTTTTCCATAAGAATAATGCACTACTTACACAGTCATTGACAGTTGCAGGTTGCAGGTTGGTTCGGGGGGAAGTGATTCTTCCTCTTGATTAAGTTAATGAAGAGAACCTGAACCTGAACATTAGAAACAGAAACAGTGACTGTAACACTCACCTGTAAAGAAAAGAAAAAGAAAAATAAAGTTAAATATGAAGAAAGAAAGAAAGAAAGAAAGAAAGAAAAAAATAAATGAAAAGAGAATTTAATTTCGAAATAAATTGAATTGCTTTGCTTAGGCAACATCTGGTGCCTCTGCTTGCATTATGGGGAGAACACTTGTTGTAAATAGAAGGCAGGACGTATGGTCAGATTAAATAAAGTGAAGTGTTTGTCGAGTAAAGTAGGGAAATGGTAAAAGAAAATTCATTCATTAGTTGGTCAACAAGTTGTGCTTGGAAATAATTAAAAACTTTATAAACCTTCAGGCTGCCCTGAATTTGTCTTCATTGAGGTTAGCTTTTCAAGGATATTTAATCCTATCCAGAAGTACTGCTTCAATCTTGCTTAAGGTAAGTATGATTTCCTAAGAACCATTAACTGGGACAGTAGAACAAAAACAGCTCTCTAACCTTAACAAACTCCAGATATTTTAATTCTAATTTAATAAGCCGAACAAATCATTTTTGATGTTTTGACAAACCCATTTTTATTACTCCTCTCGTGCCTTTAAAGTGGCCCTTCAAATACCAGTCAAGAATCATTTCCAGCTTTTTCTCTTTTAGAATTTTTTCTTTACTTAATTGCAGCTTTATTAGCCCAATTTATCCAATTGAATATAAAATTTTGGCGAATTCTAGAACGACAGGGTTGCCACAGCTGAAATTAAAAGACACTACTTGCATATATTGGGCATCTAGGTTGTACTCCTTGCCAAGCCATTGCACAAACAAAATGTTCAGAATACGATCACCTTTTCCCAAACGCCTGTAATACATCCTTTAAAATCAATTTCATTTTACGCCTTAATATATGCAAAACATTGTAATAATCTTATCATGTTTGGGTGTTTAAAGAGAAAATTAAAATAATTTCAATTGTTTCTCTCGCTCCTCACGCCTTACACGCCTTTTGTTTTCAAAGGAAGAAAAAACTGTTAAACTGTTACAGGCTATAATATAAGCTTTTAACACCTTTTTTTATTGACTGATACAACAACAATTTCTAAATAACAGAATAACTTACTGTGTATACGCACACACAACAACAACAACAGAGAACGGCAATAAGTTACATTCACCCATAAACACTCAGTAAATGTAAGGCAACCAACAGCCATTAAATTAAAAGCTTAGACAGGTACTTACACTAACAACACATATTTATGGTGTATAAATGAGGGTGTTCAAGGTTTGTATTTATATGCCTGTGTGTATGTAACAACAACAACAACAAAAACAAAGTTTCATTGCGTTATTTTGGTCAGTGTTATTGTGGGCAAAATTTTATAAACACTTTCACTCTCGTTAAATCTCTATCTCTTCCACTCTCACACTCTCAATTTTTCTCTCTCTCTCTTTCTCTCTTTCTCTAACTGTTACACAAAACAGTTTAAAGCATACAATTAGGCGCCAAAATAAACTCACAATAAAATTGTGTTTGTAAACGCATTTAAAAAAAATACACACACATGGCGATACATGTGTACACACGCACACATTTTAAATGATTTCATTGTAATCAACAGTATTAAGAAGACATAATAGGGACAGTAGTTGAATAAAATTAATTGAAAAAACTAACATACTACAATCATAAAGAGCTGTAATCTGGGTGTACCTTTACTTCTAGCCACCACTATCCACACTAGACATTACTTAAAGACAAACTTTGATCAGCAACAAACTCCTACGTACACCACTCACACCGACAATCAATTTACATGAGTTTCTAAAATTTCCCCTGGCCCTTAAACCCCTTGCACTTGATTGCCAAAACTCTCCACTGGCCATTCACCTACAAAAAAATACACAGAAACACGCGTTTATATTGACAAATCTAGGCAGCCACTACCCAGCTCAGCTAAATAAGTGGATTCGTTGATGGTTTAACATTTTAATGGGGCTGGCATTTGTGTGGCAATATGCCACAAAACAATAGCGCAACATTATGTCGCTCGTAAATTATCTGTTGAGGCTTTTGTTTGGAGGCTCAATTAATTATTATTTGCTGTAACAATTACAATGTCAAATGCTGTAGAGCAGACAGAGGATAGGCCTTCGAATACAAATTGTCGTTTAGGCTTAAATGAGTATTGTTATCACACAAGAGTTCAGCTTTTAAGCCAGGTTTATAGGCATGGATGGATGGAATTTATGTCGTATTAAATATGAATGCGGTCAAGGAGCGGCTGTACAGATTTCTTTGATTTTTTTTTTTTCTTTTTATTAATGCGTAACAATCATGATTGCAATTTTTTTTTTCTTCTGCCTGTGATGTTTGAGTTCGTAGTGAAGCACTTAAGTCACTACACAATTGGCCTTTACAACCTTATGGTCGCACTTCTCCTACCAAACATGTTACGTGGATTCATTTTCTCTATGAGTGACAGGACAGTTCAATTTTGCATTAGAAATACAAATTTGTGAAGTTTTTCGAGGTAACTTGGTTCTTTAATTAAAGCTTTTGCCCAGAGAAGTTCCAACCCTTGAGCCCTCGTATAGTAAAGGCAACACTTACTTACTTAATTGATCATTACAACACTTTAGCCAAGATGACAATCAAGCATCTCTCAATACTCAAGTTTTGTGTGTTAATTTTAGCAATGAATGGCGGGACCTACAGTTTAATCTGGACTTCGGAGAACAGAATTTGAGTAACTCTTCTTGTCAAAGAAGAAAGTCGTCAAAGAAATATGTTTTCTTCTTTGCTTATGTTCGAGAACTGTGGTCTGAGCTACAGGCTCTCGTCTTATAAGCCAACTCACTACCTTACCGGACTACGGCAACTTCAAGACTCTCATTGATTGTGTTAATAACCCTATCAAAAGTGAAACGTACATCACACGTCGTCACATATTTATTCTATTCTCGTACTCTTCCAAAAAAAAAACCTATAAATTGCCCTCCCTGTTGGCCAATTTATTCAGAATATTTTCCCGTCAAAAATTTAAATTCTTTAAATTTCTATTTGAACTGACAAGCAGTAAAACTTTTTTATGTGCCACCAAACTACAGGCAGTTGCTTTAAGATTTATGGCCATTTAATCAAGTTAAATAGGCCCAATCCCCCATAACCGAACTTCGAAATAAAAAAAAAAATAAAAAAAAAAACAAAAAATAAAGATTTGAGCCCAACATTAGTAGCCAACTAACTTAACCAAAAGATTTATTGGCTTGATTTACAAGTCTTAAGGGACCCTTTCATATCCTTTTATCCTTTTTTTTTTTCTTCTTCTTTATCTTGATGTTGTTACAACGTGTATGTGTCCATTTACAGAATCGTAGGTGTTTGGATAATTTCACCTCTGCGTTGTTTCGTTCGTTACAAGGTTACGGTAAATAACGAATTTATTTGCACATGCCAGTTACAGTTTATGACACATCAAGGCCAAGGCAGGCCAATATACAATAGCAGCAGCACACACACACACACACACATAGTTTTATTTGAGAACTTATTTTGATAAAAATCTTTTGAAAAATAACGATTGACAGACAGACAGATAGACGGACGGATAGCAAATGTTTTTGAAAAGCTACTGACTAGACAATGACAAAATATTCCAACAGGCAGAAGTGCCATTAAAGAGAGATGAATGATACCTTTTCGTTTGTTTTAAATAGGTTTTGTTTTACTGGCTGGCTAACTTGTCGGCTTGTCTTGGAGAAGAATACAATCTTTTGAAATTGAAGGATTTTTGGGAAAAGAAGTGGTGAGAGCCTAGAGAGTTTCAAACTATAAGAGTTGCGCTTGAAACCTTGTACTGTATTGTAAATACCCGGTTTTGAAGGATACCCGATTTGAAAGAAATGCTCTCTGAACTACTTATTACAATGGATTCTATACGTTTCTAAAGGATCTATCCTTCAGAGACGACATTAAACTGTACGTTCCAAGACTCATGCATAAGATTAATGCCCAAAACTCGCGTGGTGTGCGAAACTAGGTTGTAATCCTGACTAAAGATTTGTAATCAGCAATTAACTTAAGTAACTCAAGCGATTGTTAAATGTCTAAAGGAGATGTCGAGACATTCGGCAGGCTCCTAAACATGGCACACCTTCAAAAGTTGGTACAAAAGCTGGGTGGTACAGTTGGATAAAAAAACCGATGGTCCTGCAGAATCTTTACTCATATGCAAAAAAAAAACAAGGCTACATAAATCTGGTCAGCAAACAATATTTGAATAACAATTAGTTAGGTTTACAACCTAGCCTCTGTCACCACCCATGTTGTGTATATTAATTTTATCCACAAATGGCGGCAGTTACTACGTAACTTCGACTCCGAATGACAGATTTTCGAGCAATATTTGCCAGAAATTTTAGAAACCCTCTCTCCAATAGAAATTCAAACATTTCAGAAAATTAAAGCGAATTCAAATTCCTTAAAATTTAATTTTAATGCCTTGCAGTTATTATTGCAAATAAAATGCTGTAACAATAACAAAAACAACAAAAAACTACAACAATAAAGTCCTTAAAACACTTTAAGAAAAGCAAGTGTAGCCAGTATATGAATGATTATGAGTCTCTGTGTGTGTGTGTGTGTGCGTGCATGCGAATGTATTTGCCTTAGGAAAGTTTCCCTTATTTAAACTACACACACACACACACACACTCCCTGTTTTGGTTTTCACTTACTCTGCTTTAGATTATTACCTTAAAATTATAAAACAAATACACTTACACACACATACACAGTTTCATATACAAATTAATGCAGTAGCCATGGTAGTATGTTGTATGCATATGCCTACACCTTCTTCATGAATTTAAACAGACAAACAACATGTCTGGTCTGTGTTTCTTTGTTGGAATTTAACACAAAAACATTAACTCATCGGATACATATACATGCAACTACCTTTTTTGCCATTAGTATGTGTGTGTGTGTGTGTGTGTTTTAGGATTACAGTAAATGTTTATTAATCATGGCTGCCGTTCTCTAATGCAAAGCAGAAATAGAGAAAGAGAGAGAGAGAGAGAGAGAGAGAGAGAGTTATTATAGAAGGGAAATTTAAATAATTGTTTACATATATGCTTGTGCATGTGTATGTGTGTGTTTAATATTTCAAATGTTTATTAAGTTTTGTTTTATTTACACAAATAAACATTAGCAATTACATACACAATAACAAACATATTTAAACAATTATTTTATCTGCATAAACACTAATACAAGCACATTTGAAGAGTAAGAAAAGCATCAGATTATGACAGATAAGATATTGTGTGATGGAAATGTAAAAATCAGTTTCATGCTTGTAAAAATCGCTAACCCTTCGAGAAGAACAACCTCAGAGCGAACATCAAAGACAGATCAGAAACACACACAGCTTGAGAAAAGAGGAGACAGCTTATAGGGCCAGAATCTTTTTGTGTCTAGTGAAACAGAAATGTAGGAGAGCATACTCAGCGAAAGGGAAGATGAAGAAATGCAAGAACTATTCTCAAGCCAGATGAATCTGAAGCAATGTAAACATTTACGGAAGTGTCTGTGAGTATAACACAAAAAGGAGAAGATGAAGAGAAGCAAAGGCTTTTGTCAGGCCGGATTAATCTGAGGCAACGTAAATTTTTGCAAAAGAGAGAGAGAGTACCACGACGAAAGGGAAGATGAAGAGAATCAAAGGCTCTTCTCAAGCCAAATGGATGTTTTACTGGGTAATGCAACTGAGAGATTTTAGAGCTGGGATTTCAATTACGGACTCATGTTTGATAAGCCAACACATTACCTACTAGACTACGGCAACAGGGTACTGTAGAGGTAAAGAAAACTTACTCAGAACAGTGATCATCTCAAGCCCAGTGTGTAGATTTGTGTTGAAGAGAATGAACTGAAGATGCCAGAGCTGGAATTTCAACCACAGGCGCATGTTGATAAGCCAACACATTACCTCCTAGACTATGGCAGCTGGGTACTGTGGAGGTAAAGAACACTTACTCAGAACAGTGATCATCTCAAGCCCAGTGTGAGTTTTGAAAAAACATGCTAAAGAATCTGTGGCGGCATTTATGCAACAGCTGGGTGCATATTGGTCAGGAAGTTATCTTTACTGATACCAACAAACATCAGAAATTTGTCAGGGCGATAGAAGTGAAGTCGTCGTAGTCGAGGAGGTAGTGTGTTGGCTCATTTAGGACACGAGCCTTGGTTGGAACCACAACAACACAAAATTTAACAAGACATTGTCTGATTCAAGAGAATCAAAGGCTCTTCTCAAGCCAAATGGATGTTTTACTGGGTAATGCAACTGAGAGATTTTAGAGCTGGGATTTCAATTACGGACTCATGTTTGATAAGCCAACACATTACCTACTAGACTACGGCAACAGGGTACTGTAGAGGTAAAGAAAACTTACTCAGAACAGTGATCATCTCAAGCCCAGTGTGTAGATTTGTGTTGAAGAGAATGAACTGAAAGATGCCAGAGCTGGAATTTCAACCACAGGCGCATGTTTGATAAGCCAACACATTACCTCCTAGACTATGGCAGCTGGTACTGTGGAGGTAAAGAACACTTACTCAGAACAGTGATCATCTCAAGCCCAGTGTGTAGATTTTGAAAAAACATGCTAAAGAATCTGTGCGGGCATTTATGCAACAGCTGGGTGCATATTGGTCAGGAAGTTATCTTTACTGATACCAACAAACATCAGAAATTTGTCAGGGCGATAGAAGTGAAGTCGTCGTAGTCGAGGAGGTAGTGTGTTGGCTCATTTAGACACGAGCCTTGGTTGGAACCCCAACAACACAAAATTTGAACAAACATTTTCTTCGGCTACTTCCTCTCTGTAAATTTCTAACAAAAATTTTTGTGAGTTTCTCAAAAAAGAACTCTCGTTTGGAATCGACTTTAAGCTGTAGGTTCCGCAGCTTAACACACACAAGTGATGTGAGAAGCTAAGCTACAAGCCTAACCCATTATGGTTGTAATGACCCATTAGGTTTGTACGTATGTAAGTAATATATTGTAATAGAATTTTGACCATGAGTGTAGAATACTCGTAAGTGTTAAATACATTCAAACTAAGATTGGAAAGAGGTTGTTGTTGCTTTTTCTCCTAATATTTATACAAGATTTAAACAAATATTACTACTACACATACAGCATAATATTCATAAACTAAAGTCATTATACAGAGATCAAAAGAAAGAGAGAGACAGGGAGATAGAGAGAGAAAGACGAAGTTATCCTTCGCAAAAATGTAATTGTAAATATGAGAGAGTAAGGATATGCTTATTGAAAATGTAAACAAATTCACTCATACTAAATATGATTATTGAAGTGTGTGTGTATGTGTGTGTGTTTAAATAAAAATCAATGAACTTCTTTGCTTAATCCCCCCTGTTTCTATAAGACAAATGTCTGTTTGTGTGTTAAAATCCTACAATTTTGTTTATGTTTTCCATGTAAACAAACGTACGTCTGAAACCAGTTGTGTTACAGAAACCTAACCCTAATATACGGTGTAAATTCATATGAGTGTGTGTGTGTGTGCATTATTTAAGGGAAAATAATTGATTAGAGAATATCTCTGAATGATTACACAAGCAAATCGAGAATGAAAGTGAGTATGAGAGGATAAAAAAGAAATTTCTTAAAATTTTTTTTATTGTTTTGTATTTATTTTCTGTATTAGTTATTATTGTTGTTGTATTTGAAATGTTTACTCCTAGTAGTAGTAGTATTTATGTAGTGTTATTACTGTGTGTGGTGTATTTATCATTCCATTAAATCGAATTAATTTCGACAAGTTTTGATGAGACATCATTTTAATTGTTTACATACTCGTATGTACATGCTTTACAACAATTTTGAGGCTCTGTTTACACTTGATGATGAGTTTATGTAAGTGTAAGTGCAAATGTGTATGTGTGTGTGTGTTTGTGTGTGTTTGTAATGCAAAATTAATTCATTTGTAAACAATTGTATTAATTTGTGGGTGTATAAGTGTGGATTTCTTTCTTTTTCTCTCTCTCTCTCTCTCTCTCTGCATCACTTATGCTGTGTGTACACTATACAGTGACCACTAAAGGTCATTATTAGCGAAAGTTTATTTTCAATTTGTAGGTTATGCATTGTTTTTCATTTGCGTAATGAGTTTCAAGTGCAATTGTAATTTGAAAGTAATTAAAGGGGAAATCAAAGGCAATAAAGAAATTCTAATTTCGCAATTACTTACTTACTTAATTTGCCATAACAACCCGATTAACGGATTTCGGT
>QOCX01000120.1:338333-353323 GCA_005959815.1 Sarcophaga bullata
GACTTGGTCCTTCCAACAGATACAAGGTCGTCCTCTTCGCCGACTTCCGCAGATCCCCGCATCAAATACCCATCTCGCCGGAGCTTCCTCCTCCATTCAAAAGACATGGCTGAGCCAGCGCAGCCGCTGGATATTAATACGCTGCACAACGTCCATGTCGTTGAGGAGCTCATACAGCTCATTGTTGTATCGGATGCGGAAATCTTCGCCAACTCGCACCTGGACCGAAGATCTTACGTAGAGCTTTTCTCTTGAATACTCTCAAGGCTGCTGCATCGGTGCTTAATAAGGTCCATGCTCCTGCGCCATAAAGAGCACAGGGTAAGATGAGCGTCTTGTAGAGTATTAGTTTTGTCGCCACGAGAGGTCTCTGTTACTCAATTGCCTATTGGGAGGGATGGTTTGCATGCAAACAAGGTTAAAGTTTCTGACTGTGGTAAACGTGGCGACCACCAGGGCGATCCTTGTCTTGCTGCATTCAAATTGACACGCAGCCTCCTCGTGGCCCCTCCTGGATGGCATTCTAGCACCCGCTAGATGTTAACTAATGCGTGCAGCGAAGTCCAATCCCCTGGACGTTAAATTTGGGTTGTGCGTAGGGCTTGGAACCCACCACGTAAAAATTTCATCCAGTGAAGACCAATATAATTTCGCAATATTACAGCGAAATTAGAACTCGTAAACCGATTACGTATTTGAATTTAGAAATCAAATGTTAAGAATTTCACTATTTCTTCCCATTGACTTTTTTTTATTGCTTTCCATTCCTTTTAGGTGTAGTCGGCGTAGTCTAGTAGGTAGTGTGTGTCGTATTTTAGACGTGAGGCCTTGTTTCAAACCCAGAATTAGACATCAAAACCAAAATATGAAAAAATATTTTTATTTGGCGACTGCCTCTCAGCAGATTTCTGGCAAAAACTCCAAGGAAAATTTTATCAAAAATCTGTCTTTCCGAATCGACTTTAAACTGTACGCTCCGCTGCTCATGTATAAAATTAACACACAGCTAGCTAGGTTGTAATCTTGACTAAAGGGTTGTAATGGCTAATTATTTCATGATGCCGCCAAGTATTTTCTCCATTGTCTTAGGAAAACTTGTCAAAAAGTTCAGACTCATATCGGACATGTCAGCAGACAAGCCCCTTACGCCCTTTACTTTGATCGCCTATTTGCAAATTAAAAAGAAAGTAAAGTTAGGTTTCTTAGCAGTCTTCTGGTAACAACTCTGAAAGTAAAATGAAATTGCCATGAAAAGTTTCTGAAAACTGGCATTCAGAGTCCAACAAGTCCTACATCAACCTTTGAGGCAACATCAACGGCTTGAATATGCTGTACGTATGAGTAAGTATGCTACGAATGCTTTCGAGTTTCTAACAATAGAAGATGCCGAAGAGGGTAACCGAAATTCTAGTGAAAAGATCAGATTCAAGACAATCTTGTTAAGCTTTGTATTAGAAATTGCAGTATGAGCATATTAGATGGAATCGCAAGGCATTCCATTGTTAGTTAGGCTAAGGACAATAGGGCTTAAATAGAGCCATTAAAGATGAAGAAGATGAACTGCTGCTTCCTTATCTTTCACTTAATTCGTGAATATTTTGGGAAAACAGTAGACTTTTGGGGTCTGATTAAGCTTAGTTGTACAACAGAGAATATGAGAAAACGAATTTTAAGCCATCATTTAATGCCTCTTCATGGCTGTACTTCTTTCAAAGATATCGTGCGTGATCTTTGGAAAATTTTGCGAAATCTTTTCTCGAAAACAAAAAAAAAAAAGAATCGAATTTATTGAGCACCACTGTGTTGTATTTTGGGAAAATGATTTGTTAGGGGACCTGTCTAATGACTGATCGACTAATTTGTCAGGGAATTCTATCAGGCGGTAGGTAAACGATAAAATATCCTCCTTAACGGTAATTAGACAATCCAACAATATTTTATTGTTGTTTGTTGTAATGAAAATAAATGTACGAATGAGAGTGCAAAATCCATAAGGCATAGAAAGGATGTCATACAAATACATCACAATATACACAAGCACACTTACACACACACACACACACACCCACACACATAAAGCATAAGCGGAAATATGAAAATGATATGGAATAACAGTAAAATGAATAGAAAATGAAATGTAAATGTGTTTACAAAGAAAAAAAAAAAACAAATTCTTCTTCAACTTCTAGTTCTACTTCACAAATAAAGCATTCTCACTCTCGTCTTTCATGAGAAGATAAGAGAGCCGATGACTTTCAATTGTAAAGCATAATTCGAAGCAGAAGTTTATTAGATTCTACTCACTCTCTTTGCATGGTCATTGCATGTAAATTGTCATGGCATTTCATAAAACATCTGTCTGGGGGATGAATCAATCAAATGGAATATGAATGTATGAGCGAATGAATGAATGAATGATTGAAGTATTGAAATGTATGATTGAATAGTGTATTCACCTCTTAATTAATTATGCTGCATAAAGAGACAAACAATACATGATGATAACTTAGGATGACAGCAGCACAAAGACATTGATTTACATTTAGAATGGATGATAAGGCCATAATTATGGTCTCCGAAGACTGAAAAAACAAATGTCGTTTGTTAAAGAGTGTTATGGTATGATGGCGTGGTTTGATGAGGCAAAGGTATGCAAAGACGAGACTATAAATAAAGCACGGGCTGTCGTTCAATAACGCACTGCCTACTGGAATACGGCGACTGCTGCATAACCATAAATCCGGTTGAGAACTATTTTAGATCCCTATTTGCATCCTGACATCATAAGGAATACACTCTCTAGTCTCACAATGGGCTTACTGAGTCCCAGCAGCGAACCAATACTATCACTATCAATTGAAAGCCAAAGACTTTTTGCACTCCGATCAGTGTCCTCCCTGTTTGAGATGTCTGAGCTGGGGTTTGATACATGGGCTCTCGTCTAATAAGCCAACACACTACCTACTACGGCGATTCAAAGCCATACTTTGGAATTAATTAAACAAAAGTAAAGTCGTGTGTGGACGGTTAGATCGAACTATTGATAGGGCATTTCCGTTATGGAGAAGAATTATAAAAGTTTTCTGTTGGAACACTACCTAACATATTATCACAGTAGATCATGCCTCTTGTATTCGATGTCATCGTTATTTAGAAGAAGCACGAAAGCTTTATTTTCTAGCAATCGTTAATGTTTTCTGCAATTGAGTAGAGAACTGTGCGCTTGCTTTTAGAATCTCCACCAGGCTTTGCTGCCCTATACAGTAATATTTTATGCTGGTCCAATTGATTAACTCTTTCGAAATGCCCCAAGTTTTCCTCTTTTGTTTGGTTATTCAAAAATATTCTCCTATTCCATTGTGCTATTAATTATTGTGTCTCTTACACTCTTGACATACGGTTTTATAAGGCTTATAAAGCTTATAAGGCATATATTCTCAATGTGTTTGCTTTTTTTTTTTTTGTTATTAATGTACGTACTCACAGCTATATTGGAAAAGGTCATCAGTGAAATCCATTAAATTAATGCCAGCGATAATTTGCAAACATTAAAATGAAAATCACTGTGTTGGTTAGTATGGCCCCTTTACCCCTCGATCTTTCAGGCTGTTTTTAAATAATTAAACGCTGGTTTGTTGTTGTAAACTTAATTTAACCTTTAATGCTTTAAAAATTTAATAACAAACATATATTGTTGCTAACAAAAGTTAAAAATACAGAAAAAAAAAGAACTCAGAAAATAAACATGATTTCGTTGTGATTGATATGACAAGCGTGCTTAAAATGCCAAAAAAAAGTTGGAAAAGAAAAAATCTTTTTGAAAAACCTTAACAACTGATTAAATAAACAAGTTTTTTGAAAAACCAAACAATTTTAAAAAGAAAAACAACACTTTTGTAATGTTTTAAAGAGAATTCATTGGAAAAAAAAGATTTTTTTTTTTTTTTTTTTTTTTTTTTTTTTTAAATTTGGTTACGAAACTTAAGAAAAAACTTTCAAATTTTTAATATGATTTATGACTGGTTAAAATGTAAAGTTCAGAGCAGACTAATACAACAACAACAAAGAAAAAATAAGAAAAAATTTAAAGATTTTTGCATACCAAGGAAAATGTCAAAATTTCAGGCTATTGCTATTGAATTTAAAAACATTTTTATGCTTCAAATAATAGTAAAAATGGTGGAAAAAAAGACCATAAATAAAGTCATAAACCTCATGGTAATATCATTAAAATTCAATGAATAATTTCGTTTTTTTAATTAAATTTTTAATCGAATTTTAGTTAAATTTTTAATTAAAATTTTAATTAAAATTTTATTATTTTTTTAATTAAATTTTTCATTACTCAAGCATTTTTATCACTTAGGTAGGGGAAGGTTGGGGGTGGTGGGTTAAAGAAGAGGAGAGGACCAACTAAGGGTCTCATGGCTATTGTTATACATCTAAGCCATCATGTAGTCTAGATGTGCGCTCACAATTAGGTATACCACCTTACTTTATATAGGAATTCTATATCGTATAGAAACTTGCTTAACTTCTTCAAACCCACTCCTCTGAGACGGGTTAAATCTGGTTGGAGTCATCCCCAAAATATTGCCATCTAGAGCTTACAAAAGCTTGGCAATGATGCAATAGTGCATCTGTCTCTTTCCTTGTTTCCATAACATATCTTTCTAGTACCAACACAGTGTACTGCATGAGTAGGAGCCATCCCCTGAGTGTTGGTCGTACAAAAAAAAAAAAAAGGAAGAAAACAAAAAGTCCTTTCAGCTCGTAGGGTATGATTTTGATCTTTTTCTACCGTACCAACACGGTAACTGTAAAGCATAACGTCCTGTGAGTTCGTTCATTAGCGTTGTCAGATCGCCTTTATATACTCTTGTAGTTCTGCTTACTGTTACAAGGTGTAATGTAAATTATGCTGAAATTATCGCTCTTAAATAAGAAAAGTTGAATCCCATTAAGGATCGATAGGGAATGGTTGACCTCCGGATAAAATTAATAGAGGTATCACTTCGAGGGGGCTGCCACCTAACCTAAAGATCGGTAAGTCAAAAATGTGACGCTCATCCTCCTCTTGATTTTTATGGCGCAGAAGCATGAACGCTATTAAGCACTGATGCAGCAGCCTTGAGAGTATTTGAGAGAACAGCGTAAGATCTTCGGTTTAGTGCCGGTTGGCGATGATTTCCGCATTCGGTTCAACAGTGAGCTGTAGAAACTCCTCAACGACATGGAGCACGTTGTGCATGGAACACGTTGTGCAGCGGCTGCGCTGGCTCTGCCATGCGAAACGGTTATTTGATGCGGGGATTTAGGGAAGCCGGCGAAGAGGACCACCTTGTTTGCATCGAATTATCGATTGGTATGACCATTTAGTGTAGGTGCGTAAGCAGTAGATGCGCATGGAATGATGTGTTAAGGCAGGCCGAAATCCGTTAATTAAGTAAGTAAGAAGTATATCGTCTAGAAAAAGGCATCAACAACAATATTACGATGAGCACCATTATGTTGTAAGCTTTAGAGCGTGGTTACATCCCCCTGCATAAGTGTAACGATCAAAGCCTGATACCATAATGGTTAGGCAATAGGGCTTTACAATCAAGATTTAAAGAGCCTTTGGTGAAATCAGATGGCTAACGATAGCCATCTAGGTCTTCACAGAAGACGAGAGGAAGATTTAAAATTTCAATAACACGGCAATATTTACTCATATTCTCACTCAATGCTTACGAGAAATCAATGTTCTGGATGAGCTTGACACTTACCGCCACAAGTTGATCCTCACAGCCCTAAATTATGTGAAGAAAAATCGTTTGTTTTAGATGAGCTGATAGTCGAGTTTACGAACAGCTCATATAGGTCATGGAAAAGGATTATTAATGGATCGTGAAACTGCAGAAATCTGTAATGCACGATTTTCAAAGCAATGAACATTTTCTTTACTTTGCAATTGGGGGCCTATTTATCAAGTTATATACTCCACTGTCTTAAAAACTGTTTTATTTGTTTTCATAATAGGCTTCTTCCCCTTTCAAAAAAAAAAATGGAAGTTATCGATAAAATATGTGCAAAATATTACCGCTTTAAATAGTTTTCGAAAAGTTTTTCCATTAAAGGAAATAACTTGTCATTCTATGCCACGGTTTCATTAAATTATTTTCCCCTTTAACTCTTTCCACTGCAATAACTTTTCACAGGCGAATTAATAAAGAATAAAAAATTTTTTTCTTATTCTTCTTTTTCAGAAGAAAATGCTGCACAGAAAAACTTTATTCATATTTTCTTTCGATTTTCTTTTCTATTTTCGTTTAACTTTGTTGCCATAAATTAATAATTAACCTTGAAAAACATAAACTTTACGTTCAACTGGCTGCAATGCTGCTAATGCAGCTACTACTGCTGCCATAAGCTAGAGAAGCATTGGTAATGGCACATACAATGCCTTTAAAAATCTGATTAAAATCTATAAAGTTTTAGAAAAAAAAAAAAAAAAAGAATTTTTTTTATAAAATAATTCGCTTATAAATCTATAATGGGAGTGGTTGGTAGAGTTGTGGTTTACTTTTCATGAAAAAAAAACAAAAAAAAAAAAAAAAAATTCTTTTAAAAGACAAAATATTTCATTGCCTGTATGTGCAGCAAGTAGTTGCTGTTGTTGTTGTAGTTTTATTTTAGATTTCATAGCCAATAACTGCTGCTCATTTTATGTACTTTGGAGAGCAAACTTCTAAAGCCCATGAATAACAAGCATAAGGAAAACTTATTACAAGTCAATCTAAAATTAAAGTCGAACGTTAAGATATGCTACAAACCCTTTTGGTAACATAATGTCAATGAAATTATTTGCCTTACTGTCTACTGTTGCCTACTGTAGCATCCATTTTAGACGCTGATTGCATAATTCAAAATGTCATTAAGTTCTTTAGAAAACTACTTGCAACACAGAAACCAATTCGTTATTAATGAGTGTTTGTTGTTGCTCTGATGGCTAATGTTGCTGCTGCTACCATACTTCTATAACTGCTGCGACTTCTGTTTTCTGCCACTCTTTACTCTAAATTGCGTAGATTTTGTTTGCACTTGCTCGTGGTGGTGTTGGTGCATACAGTCTGTTGCTGTTGCTGTTGCTGTTGCTTTGTGTGTTTGTGACTTTGGCTATGACTGTGGCTGTTCCAATGTAAATACTTTTCAAGTTTTATTAGCAAAATTCAAGAAGACAAGAGAATTACGGACCACAAACTCAACATAGACAGGCGTAACATACACTTACACATGCAACCATCTAGAATACATACATTTAACGAAGAGCAAAAGAGAGAATGAGAGAGAGAGAGAGAGAGAGAGAAAATATTTATTTGTGGAAACAAAAACCCTTAAAAGAGCTTAAGAGAGGCTTTAAATGGAAGAAAATTATTGACGAGCCTAGCTTAAAGCTGTAAACAAATCCATTTTGCTTCTAAAAAAAGAAACTGCAAAAGTAGACGACTAGGTTAGCTAAGATTAGGTTGGAAGGATACACCTATTTATGCATTGTAACCAATGAGGAAAAGAAGGGAACAAAATCAAGAAATTATTCAATTAAACATCGTGGCACCGACAAATAAATTTTTCCCATTGAAGACATCACCTTAGTCAGTCAGTTCATAAACGGAAACCGTAGTAGATCCCTAGGTTTGCAGTTGCAGACGACTGTTGCTACCAAAAAATACTCACTTTATCAGTCTCAAAGAGTCAATCTAGTGGATAGTTCAGTTACACATCTGTGGCAAGAGAAAAATAATATCGTTGTGTGGTAGTTCCAGCCTCTGGACTTTCGTGGCAAGGAGCCCAGTATCTCGCTTTGGTTAAAATATGGCAAAATCATGTATTTGCCTCTGTGCAGAGGAATGCCAATCTCATACGTTCCAATTTGCTGTTGCAACAGCCTTCTTAATGTGTCCGTTTCTAGCAACCTGTATGAGGGTAACTGCTAAGGGTGCCGCTCTCTGCTCGAGACACACTTAGCACTCTTAGAAATTTTTAGATGTTCTGTATACACCGTCTAGGGATCTAATGGCCGTTTAAATGTCTGTTAATGCGGGTAATCATCCATCGACATTCCTTGACACTGGATTCGCTTTATAGACAATATTTCAGTACTACATTGATCGAGTTGTCCAAAGAAATGCCTAGGATTCTGCTGTCCTATATGGCATTTGCTTTATAATTGGTTTGAAAATGCGCTTAAGTACAGTATAGCCAGTAGAAATGTTACCCAAAATATATGCTTTTGTGCCGTTCTACATCGTAGCCACTTGTTGTGGTAGTATGAGTAGTGGTAGCCCATTAGGGTTAGTAATGTGTGTGTGGAGATAATTTCGAATTTAAAAATCAAAGACACAAACCCATATTTCTAGCAGCGCCACTTTATGGCTTCAATAGACTTTTTGGCTTTCATTGATTGCATTTTTTTTTTTTTTTTTTTTTTAAAGGGACTTCAAAGCTGTAAAGCCATTAACCATACGTTTTCAGGATTGACACATCAGTTTAGGTTCTGTTAAGCTTTCCTAGGCTCCGAATCAGTTGCTGTTTTTACGTTCAGAGTTCGATTTAAGGTGCCGTCTAATATGACCCCAAAATATTTTAAGTGGCCGTATTGTAGTAGCTAGTGTGTTGGCTTATAAGACGTGAGACCACGGTTCAAATCCTGTGTCAAACATCTCCAACATCTCCTTCCTCTCAACAGATTTCTGTCAAAAACTCTGAGCGTTAAAATGAAATTGCTATGAAAAGTTTCTCTAAAGGTCTGTAATTTGGAGTCGACTTTAAACTATAGGTCCCATCCACTCATGTATACAATTAGCAATTAGGTTGTAATCCTGACTAAATGGTTGTAATGATCATGTATGCTCTTCGTTGCAACAGAATTTCAAAAACTAAGTACATGAGTAAAATCCCGAAGAGGATAGGTTCTCATTACTTTGGGAGGGATAACCCTTTCGAACACATTTAAATTGCTTAACATATTTATGTCATAACATAAAAACATAACATAGCATAGCATATAGAAATGTTTACAATCATTTGGTTTTATATTTCGCCAACAGACACATTAAATTTTATTGGTTAATACCAGCCTATTTGCACTGGCAAATTGCGTTTGCAATTGGCAAAAACAAAAATGTTTTTATTGCTCCATTAGGGGTTAAATTGCATACGGCATTGTTGTTATGCTTGGCTGGCTGTTTGGTTAAGATAACAATTTTATTAAAATTTTTTGTATTTGTTGTTGTATTTGTTAAAATAAATACAAATAATTTGAAAATGAACAAATTTTTTTTCTCTTTCATTGGTTAGTTGGGTGGAGGGGGAGGTGTGGGAGGGTGTCCATTTAAAATCATGAAATATGAGCAACTGGGCTGTAAAGTTCAATCGAATATTGCAAATTGCAACAGAAGTGAGGTGCTGATAAATATCAAAAGTAACGACGATTAATTGGAAAAAATATAGTTAAACTGTGAATAAATATGCAAAATTCCTGAAATAAAATTTTTTTCTGTTTTTTTTTTACTTTTGTTGGTATTTAAATAGCTTTACATTCATAACGAGACATTTTCAAGGTAATCAATATTGTCGTTGACATTTTTACTAACAGAGAGTAAGAGAAGCTAACGAGCATAAGATATATTATAACTGTTTTGCACTTGAATCTAGTAAGTGTGAAGAGAGAGGCTAGTAACAAGTAAACTGCTAGTTCATGAAGTTGTTGCAAGCAATAAAAGCTTCCTACAGGCCTAATAGACCGCATAGCCTATGCAAGGAAAATAGTGGGGGTGGCTTTCTTTGTTGCATGGTTTTCCAGTATAAAAACATGATTCGTGGCATGTGTTAATGTCAAAAATACAATCGCGAAACTTGCCTTGCAATGATAAAGTAATAAAAATGAACGGAGCAGAAAAGACCAACCCGTGAACTAAGCATGGGCCAAAGACAAGAGAGCGACAGTGTTCATGTTCCCCTGTATTTTGGTGCACAGCACCCACACTAAATGCATTTGTAATTCAAATTATATTCGTAAACGGAATTGATTTATTTTCCTTTCAAAAGTTTTTTGTTTTCTTTTCTTTTATCACTCACTATAACTGTAACAGTGATTAACAATTTCTCTCTCTCTCTCTCTCTCTTTTTAAATATTTTTTAATTACATTTTTGTGTTCCTAGTTTCGTTTGTTTTCTTACTTTGTTTCTCGTCCTCAATGCAAATACTGACATTATCTTTGTAAAGCAATAAAACTTTTCTTTTCAATTCCTTTTCTTTTTTTTTTTTGATAAACTTTAAATTGTTCTTCGTTCACTGTTGAATAAAAGTTCTCATAGTTTTTCGCACATTCGTTCATCGTTAATGTTTTAAACACAAAATTGTAACACAATGAAATCGAATCGATTTCTAAGAAGAAAAAACTTTCATTAAAAAACTAAAGCAATTGAAAACTAGTGGCGGCAAATGAAATAAGAGATGCAAGAAAGGCATGAATACTAAGCAGGTTGTATCTACATTTTACATTTTATAACGGTAAATTTTGTTTGAAAAACTTTACCCGGGGAAAGTAACACTCAATGTAATTCGCCTATGGTTCTGGTTAATTGCATTGTGGGTTAGGTTCAGAATTTTCTAATTATTCTGTCAGTTTTACTGCCTACTGTAACAATTTCTAGAACGATAGGGTTGCCATCTAATTTTGTTTGTGTACAAAATTGTCAAAATTATGCCTTCTGTGACAATGTATTGAAGGACTCAATAGTATTTCTATTTCTGAGGAAGCGTGCTGGGTCAGTTATTACATCAGTTTTACTTCCTACTGTAGCAACTTCTGGAATGATAGGGTTATCATCTGTGATAATGTATTAAAGGATTCAATAGTATTTCTCTTTCTGAGGGAATGGTGCTGGATCAGTAGGTTTCGAAAATGAATTATTTCGAGCGTAAAGGTAGGCAAACAGCGTACATAACAGATAGATCGATGGATATAGTGTCTGTAGTAATAGCGGAAGCCATTAGCGGAAGCCACTGGTGAGGAGAATATAACGGACGGATGTGGCAAAACTTCCTCATGATCCTATTGATAAGGCACTGAATAGAAGAGAGGTCAGTAGGCTCCCAGAATAGATTATTTAGAGAATGAAGATAGGCAAGCAGCGTACATTACGGGTAGGTTGACGGAAACAATGTCTGTAATTATAGTGAAGCCCATTAAGGAGTTAGCAGACGTATATGGTAATACTCCTCACGAGCTAATTGATAAGGTATTACGACCCGATGACATTCGAATGAATGATGAGAGTTTCCTACACATTATCTGAGCAGACAAACCCTGGAGATTTAATTATAAGGCCTGACAAAACATAGGTTACCTACAAGGGTGGATTATTTCATTATTAATGAAGAGTGTTATCGTGAACGAATGATTGATGGAATTCTGTGAGGCGGGCATTGACTGTTAAAGCTTTTCGGATGTTGTTGTTCTAATTGTAAGAGGCAAATATTGAATATTAAATAAACAAGATGAAGTTTTTCATTTTCTCCAGATTTTAAACACAGTTTGCTTGAGTCAAAAATTTTAAGCACTATACCACCTCGCCTCTGAACGAGGTTTATCAAGTATTTTCCGATAAACTATATGAAACGGCTAAGAGTTCTGGTCTTCCGAAGCAAATCTTTCAATGACTATAGCAGCACCTTTGCTCTGACCCCCTCCTACTGAAAAACTTATGCATTTTGTCTATGCTAAGTCTCATGTCTACACGAATCAAAAGATTCATTCTTTCAATCCACAATTCTCTTCCTTTTTTGTATTTAAATTTCCCAAAATTTTAAAACTTTATTTTAAATTTCCTTTGGAACTATTTTTATAACCTCTACTGTATACATGGATATACGTAATCCGCCACACATTTGCCTAAAATCCTTTCTTTCTCTATCTATCTCTCTCTCCCTCTCTCTGTCTTTTCTTTTTTTAACTTTCATTCACATTTTTCTTTAATGGTTCCACATTAAATAAGAAAACCAACACAAACACCGAGAAACTATCAGATCCACACCTACACTAACAATGCTACTCCACCATTATGGGTCCTTAAATAAATGAAATAAAACCAGCAGTTCTAAACGAAATACCATCGGAATAGAATGGCAATAAAAGCAAAAAACATTGGGGGGAGTGCGAAGAAGTAAAGATTTTGATAACAAAAGGAAAATTAGATTATTTGCCAAAATTTCGTTTTGTTTTTATAATATTCTCCACGATGGAGGGTAGGGTGAGAAGTTAATATGAGGGCTTTAAAGCCTTAAAGAAAATGTATTGGTTTTCTGCTTCATTTGGACAGATTTTGTACTTTATGTGGACAGTATTTGATAGTACGATTAAATGCTCATTATAATTCTTTTAGTCAAGTCAACAACCTAGTTTTTCACATTGCTTATGTTGTGTGTGATAATTTTATTCATGAGTGGTGGGACCATACAGTTTAAAGTCGACTCCGGATAAGATTTTTCACTAGAAGACTGCTTGGAAAATTGCGGCTTTGATAGTTTAAGACCCGCTTTAAAGCGCTTGAGGGATAGCAAATGATGTTTACTATCATCGCAGTAGTTACTATCATAGCAGTAGTAGCAGCCATATAAAGAAAGGCAATGGAGAAGACCCTCTTGCAAAACAATCCTCGTAGTTTTTATTTAAAATTTTTTATTTCTTTTTTGTTGAATTCTTTTCCAATTTATTTTTGGCTAAACTTTTATAGAAAACTAACACCACCTGTAAGTTTAAGCTGAAGGACAATAGACCAACAAAATCAACCAAAAAAAAAAAATGTAAAAAACGGCAGACACAAAAACCAATAACAACTAAATGTTGCCATGATTTATTACAACAGCACTCTCTTTCCCTCCGTGGCTAGGTGTGTAGGTGGATTTAGGGTGTCACTGATTTGTCAAGACTTTATTTGTGATAAAAGAAAAATCGAAAGGAAATTGAATTCTCTTACTCTCTCTCTCTCTCTCTCTTTCTCTCTCTCTGTGTGTGTGCATGCAGGTGGATTAAACTAAACACTGTCTTTAACTCCTTAAAACTACTGTATTAGCCGTGTAAGGATAACATTTTAGATTTAAAAAATTCGGTCATCACTACAGGGTTTAAGCAGACCAGTAGGCAACACTAATAAAAACAAAAAACCGAAGCAAGAAGCATTTCCGTTTAAAATGTCTTTTATTGCGCTGTCGTTTAATGTATTTTGGCCTGATATTTTAGCCAAAAAAAAAACAGAACGAACCAAAAACAAACCATTATGTGGACCAGTTTTTTTGTTGTTGTGGCTCTGGTTGTTCTTAGTGTGTATTCACTTGTATTCTTGATAATATTTAAAGGCTTTTGGCTTCAATAACGGCCACCAATACAGGCTAAAACTATAAGAAATCTGATGGCGAAAATGTTAAACAAAAACACTGCGAAATACATGACAATATAGTCACTGTCTCTCTTACTCTCTCTCTCTCTTTGAGTTTTGCATGATATTCAGTCATCATGGTTTCATTGTATTTTGTAACGGTTGTTGTTTATGTTTTTGTCGTTATTGTTTTTGCCTGTTTCTAAACTGGGTATGGCATAAATTACAGCCTTAGGTTGTTTGCAACTTTTCCTTCCTTTTTTTCAAGCAAAATTTTTCTACGTGTTTAGTGTGTTGTGCCACCCAGCCTTCAGTATGTGTGTGTGAGTGTATGTGATTTTTTTTATTCGAAGGCTTGTATTTCTTTTTTTATGAGTGTAAAGGTATGTGTGTTCAACTCTTATATTGCCAACATGTGTGGGCTCATCGACCACAGTTGTGATTTTGAATTGTTGTTGGAGTTGTTTTTTATTGTTGTATTGGCCACACAGAGCCTTTGACTCCTTATTTTTATCCTATGGAGGCCAAAGTTTATTTTCGTAATCAATACACCACATAAGAGCCCCATGAATGGCAAACGCCAAGAATAATCAAAATTTGGCCTAAAAACCAAAAAAAAAAAAAATAAAAAAAAGGAAACGAAAGAAAACCATCAAACGATTGTGTATGTGTCTGTGTGTGTGATACACATACACAGAAAGAAAATTATGTGGCACATAGAGGTATAAATGGACTAAACGGGCATTGCATAAAACAAAATCACTTCATGTTACCATAATATGTGGCAGGACTTTAAGCAAAGCTTTAAAGCCTAATGGGCAAGTAGTGAAAGAACCACTAGGGCGCTAGAAGAACTTCGGGGAGCTTTTAATGTTCTTAACGAGATCTCGTTCATCTAGGTTTTAGGTTAGAGGACGTGTATTTGCCATTAAGGCAAGTACAATACTCGGAGGTCAAATTGACCGATTGAAATACGTCCTAAAGGATGAAGAATAATAAGGGAGATAGGGAAAAAGGAGAGGAGAAAGGAAAAGGAGGAGGTGTAGAGAAAACTACACTTCTTCATCATAATAAAATCAGTAGAACTGAACTAAAGCAACTAACGCGTAAGCTTGCTTGCCCGTGATAAGTTATTCTATTTAAGTTCACCCATTTTTAGAGAGAATTTCCCTTCAAAAAAATGTTTATAAACATTTCAACCTGAGGCAACATTTGCCATTTTTTGTAGTCTTTTTTTATTTCTTATTCCTTTAATTGGCCTGTATTTTCTTCCCTCTTTTGGACTACTTTAGTTCTGCGTTCCCCTGCTGTTTCTTTAAGTTGCACTTTCAATAAGTTGTTGTTGTTTATTGTTGTTCTTATTCTTGTTGTTGTTTTAGTTCTTGTTGCTGATAATTTATTTCACTTTTGGGGGCAAAACGAAAGAACGAACAAACAACAACAGCAACAGAAAAAAAATATTGATTTTATGGGTTACGAAGTCACCAGTCACAGTAGTAATAGCAGTAGTAGCAGTAGTAGCAGTAGTAGCAGTAGTAGCAGTAGTAGCAGTAGTAGCAGTAGTAGCA
>QOCX01000120.1:353328-456438 GCA_005959815.1 Sarcophaga bullata
GAAATAGCAGTAATAGCAGTAGTAGCAGTAGTAGCAGTAGTAACAGTAGTAGCAGTAGAGGCAACCAGAGGGAAATTCTAAATGTAAGGCAAAACAACAACAACTACTACTACAACAACAAAAATCTAGCCGGAAAACTTTCAATCAATTTCCAAAGAAAACAAATGAAAATAAAAAAAAAACAATAACAACAACAACAACAACAAGAACAACAATTTTTCCTTGAAATGGAAATGAAAGTAAAAAATATGTTTTAAAGGCAATGTTTATCCTGAATTAGATGGGGGGAGGAAAAGAATTTTAAACGGGACATAAATTTTACGTTTAGAAAATATTCGTTCATTTATTCATTCACTCGTCCATTCATTTATTCATTGATCCATTTATTCCCACCACTCTCAATATCATATTTTTCTTGGTTTTCTTTGTTATGATTTGTGATTTATAGTGCGTTTATCAAAAATGCTTCTCTCTCTCTCTCTCTCTCTCTCCTGCTTATGCATGATGGCATTAAAATAGAAAGCTTATCCCAATACTTTCTCCCACCACCACTCTATACAAAGAGAGACAGAGAGAGAGATAGAGAGAACGAGTGAGAGCGAACATAATATATGGTAACTCTATACCGTTATTTGTTGCAAAACAAACTTGCGACAAATTGAAAATCATGTCAGGTTTTATTTTTACGCCAAAAAAACCCTACTAAAAATGAATGAAAAAGAATTCAGTACCCACCAGAACTACCAGCTACCAACCAGCATTATAAAGGCGCTCTTTTTTTTTTCTTGTTAAAAAATATTTGTCATTATAATCTGTCATTACTGGAGTAGAAAGTAATTTGTTAAATAAAATGCACAGAAATAAATCAAGATTTTAAGCCAAAAAAAAAAAATGCGAAAAAAAATAACGAAAAACCAACGAAAATATTTCAAATAAATGTTGCAAAATTAGTACCGACAGGGAGGGGAAATGGATGATGATAATGCAGGGGAACTATTTCCTACATGCCACCTACTAAAGCAGAAATGAAAGATGCTGAAGGGTCTTAAGTATAGCAAACTATTGCCAAACATTGTTAGTTTAGATAGAATAAATGGGGAATCCATTGCGCCCTACTTATAGGCCCATTGTGTTTTATCCCTGAGACATAGCACAGAAACAAACCATCAAAAAAGAATTGCTGAACAGCTAAGCTGTCTACTTAGAAAAGTTTAAATTGCCTCAACTGCCCCAAATTCCTGGAAGAATTGTGGCACCATCAACGGTGTAAATGCTCCCCTCCTCGTAAGGCCGACTGTTTGCTCATTACTGAGAACTCCCACATGAGATTGGTTCCTTCTTTTGACGCATTTCAAATAATTAATTCGCATTCAGCTTTCCTACAAATGTTGCGTCTATTGTGTTTGAAGCCTTAAACTAATTCTCTCCCCCTTCCTCTCTTTGTTTACATTAATAACTTATTTCCTCTCACACTCTCATAAATTTATTCATATTCTCATAGTTGAAGTTCATGCTTATCGTTAAAACCACCACAACAACAATACACTGTTATTATTATTATTATTAATAAAGTTGTTATTGTTCTTGTTGTTGTTGTTGTTGATGCTATATTATTATTGTAATTTTAATTGTTTTGATAATTTTCTTATTTAACAGCTGAGACCTGTTGAATGCCCAATAACAACAATAATAACACCACCAGTGGTCTACTACAGTAATTGTTAATACTCATGCTATACTCTTGTTCTTCTCATTGTTTATTTATTGTAAATGGCAGTGTTTTGGGATTTTTATTTGTTGTTGTTGAGAGAAAACTTGTTCCTGAGAATTTTTTTTTTGTTTATTATTATATGGGAGTGTGAGAGCTGAAGAAGCAGAATACAGTATAACAAGAAACTTGCGTGTGTATAAGTGTAATCGCATAAAAATTACTATAAAATCCAATACACATTAGCCATGAAGCTAAATGATTTCAACACGCACACTATTAAACGAAAAACCATACACCTTTTCTCTCATGTACAGGCAAGCAGAGTATACATAAGTACGAGGTATTTTAGTTTTACACTGTTAATCACCATCATCACCCTTCACATCAACACCAACACCAACGCCAACACCAACACCTTTACATCTGAACATATTGTGTACATCACATTACCAAACATTACCTATTACCGGGCACTACCTGGCATTGAGGTTCAAGAGCCAAGTAAATAGCCAACATTGAAGTGATATGGCCAAGTAAATAAATAATGAGTTTCGTCTTCTTCTTATTCATCTTCTTGTTCTTCTTCTTCGGTCAAGGTTGACCAAACACAACATGTACATACACACACACACACACACACACAGTTTGTATGCAGCAGCATAAGTATGTGTGCATGTGAAAGAGAGAATATTTTTCAAATGAAAGGGAAACTTGGGAACACATCCGCATAAAGGAAATCAGGGCACGTAATTCGTTTAAATTGATCAAAATAAACATTGATTTACTTATTCTTTGGCATCCTTTTGGGCGGCTAAGTAAACATTTCAAAGGAATAACATATGAGGCCTAAATGCTGCCCGTCTTTAGAAGCCAATAAAAAATATTTTAAGGCTCACAAAAACTCAAACAAAAGCAGTAAAGTTTAGAAAGTTTTCGTTAGTAAAGTTTCGTTAAATGGTGTAACCAACACCTTAACTAGTAGAGAAGTCTTTGAATTGAAGACAAATAAAGTAACTTTTCTTTCGATTATATCCGGTCATCCATTTATTGGATTTTAAACCGCGGATTTGACAAGACTGTCAACTGTTAAGTATGCTTCATTCGATGTATCGTTTAGAAAATAATTAAAACGTAGCCTGTTTAATAGCATGGAGACCTACTGACTTTCTAATTAATCATTACAACACCCTTTAGTCAAGATTGCAAGCTAGTTGTTCACACCACCCTTGTTGAGTGTGTTAGTTACATCCATAGGTGGCGGAACCAACAGCTTAAACTGTACTCCAAACAACAGGAATTTAAGCAACTTTTTATTGAAATTTCATTATTTACTCTCAAAGGTTCTGTCATCGATCAAAAAAATGCAAGTCATCGACCAAAAAATGCAAGACATCGAGCAAAAAATGCAAGTAATCGACCCAAAAATGCAAGTCATCGACAAAAAAATGCAAGACATCGAACAAAAAATGCAAGTAATCGACCCAAAAATGCAAGTCATCGACCAAAAAATGCAAGACATCGAGCAAAAAATGCAAGTAATCGAGCAAAAAATGCAAAATTACAAATTTACCATTACTGAGGCGTATCCACATGTGTTTGAAATTAGTTTTAAAAACCTTTTTTCCCCCCGGAAAATACTGTGATTTCAATAACCGTTTACATTGTGGGAAAACTCCTTAAATATTGAACCAAAATAGAAAAAAAAATCCAACTTTTCGTTTAATTTACGATAATTTCTTCAACAAACAAACAAAAGTTTTTAACTTTCCCCTTTTCCCCGCCTTTGGCAGAATTAGGCAATGGACTACTTGTAGTCCAATGTTATGAAATTACAGTTAATTCTTGTATAAGAATTTCAACATGCTTCTAATGAAGTCAGCAATTGAATTTTATGCTGCTTAAAGGCATCATTCGGCCAGCCATACTCTTTGGAAAACGAATTTTATTCAATTTACTTGAGATATTTTAATTAGAAAAAGTACCATGGAATTATTAGTGCTTAGGCCATTGTAAATAATTACAATTGAAAGCGATTAAGAAGCTTAGGGCATAGGGAAATGCTATATAAAGATTAAAACGCGTTAAAGTCATGGATAAAACTAACACACACAACATGAGTGATGTGAGAAACTAGGTTGTAACCCTGACTAAAGGACTGCAGATGCCATGGGCTTAGATCTAACCTAAAGATTTGAATTTTAAGTATCTTAGAATGGACTCACCGTACCAAACAAGTGATTAGTTCAGCAAAACTTACCTGAAATGAAAGAAAACAACACAGAGATTAACAATTAAATTTCCTAATAGGACAAAAATATTTAAAATTAATAGATAAAGTAACGCATAAACAAATTGAAAATAAATCTAAAAGAGCCAATAAGACTGATAGTCTACCCTGGACTTACTGGCTCACAGTAATTTCCCTTGTGCTGTAATTTCCTGCAGCTGCAATTAAACTTTAAAACAAAGTATACTTTCCACGGCATTTATAGTCATAAAATTACAGCATATTTTTAGGGGGAGAAACCTTGAGACTTCTATACCCTTTCTCTTGCTACGCACAAACACACAAACATTGTTATCGATAACAGTTTTGTTGGGTAATTGTTTCGGAATGAAAAAAAAGGATGAAAAAAAAAACAAGAAAAAAAGTTTGAAACAAAAAGAAAACTTTGAAGGTTTTTATTATTATTTCAGTAATAAAATCCGTTCATGCAAAAAAAAGATTCCAATTTACAAAAAAAAAGACAATCGAAAAAGAAAGGGAAAAAAGGGGGTAAAACGATAAGAAAAATCAGAAAATGTCGACAACATTGTATCGACGAATGTTATACCAAAACCACAACAAAATATGCGCCTAACAATGCCGACCAAACAACCAGCCACACTGAATATGGGCATAAGACTGTGATTGTAAGTGCGAGAGTGTGAGTGTAAGTATTAAAGTGGGTACGAGAAAAAGTGAATGGAAAAAAACCGAGCGTCTATAAATCATTTACAACTTTATTGAGTTTTCCCGGCACCAGAAAGTCAATTTAGAGAGAGATTTTTTTCATTTTTTTTTTCTTTCTTTCACATATTTTTTTACCATTCGCTAGCAATATTTTCAATTACACATATTGAAGCAGCAACATTTTAAGTGTGCAAAGCAGCAGCAACATCTCTAGCAGCCGTTGTAGTATCACCAGCATTACGAGCGTTACACTTTAAGGCTTAAATGCTTAAACGTGTGAGATTGCTGTTGCATATCAAAAAGGCTCAGAACACACATACAACAGTTTCTGTTTCCTTTTCTGTGTGTGTGTGTGTCTGTGTGTGTTTAGAGGATATTGAATAAATTCTCTATTTTATATGGTACGCGTGTTGCACATTTGCATGTAATTCTTTCGATTTAAATTCTGTTTCATTTTCCTTCTATTTTTCTCTCTCTCTCTCTCTCTCTCTCCAACGTTTTCACTATCCACCAGCCTTCTTCCTTTTTACACAGGGTTTCCTTGACAAACCCCTTTTTTCCTTTAGTTTTTGATGAAAAAAAAACTGTTGCAAGGGAGAAAAATACAAATAAAACGTATTGCAGCTAGAAAAGGAGGAGTAAAGGTAAGAAGCCAGAACTGAAGAGTCCTGAATCAACCTTACGATCTCGCGATCATTAAGAACCAACAACCATATTCCCATAAAGACTTTTGGACCAGATCTCTGCAGATCTCCGGAACATACCTGGGAAGAAATCAGCGGAGGCTCTCACTAGGTTAGATTAACATTCTAGGGGCAGTTGGATTGTCCTTGTCAGAAGATGGGTAATAGAGGAAAACCAGAAGCACTGGGGAAGCGGAATCGGTTTGTGTTGCTTCTAAGAGTTTATGGCCTTCAATAGATGCAGTTCTAGAATAGATTTGCTGGCGATATTCTTCAACAAGCTCTTCAAAATTCAGTTTATTGCTTGCCAGTTGGGGTTTCTTCGTGCTGCAGCTTTCCTATACGTTGACAATGCTGTTCACTTACTAGTAAGCGGGCTGGCTGCCTTGTTCGTTACTGTAACAACTTCATAAGAGGCATTCGATGGGATTGGCGGCTTATAATATTATTTCTAAGAGCGAGAGGACTAGTGACCTTGCAATTGATTCTATGGCTACAAGGATTTCATATACCGTGAGGTATAGTAGATCATGTGGTGACTGTACTCTAGGATTTCCACACGACAATAACACAAAACAATAAACATTGACTTTGGCTCTGTGCATTTTAATATCCTGATGATCTCTATTAGAAAACTTTTTATTAAAAATGTAAGAAAAACCTTGACCTTAAAGCATAGCACCTTTAATTAAACGCCCACAGTTTCTACAAACATCCTGGAGGATGTGCAACAAAATGTTTCCAAAGAAATTAATTCTCCACACCTACACACCGGTTGGGAGTATGAAAAAATCCAAGACAACAACAATCAATAAGAAAAAAAAGGATAATCGAAAAACCTCAATGCATTATAAAAAAAAAGGAGATGGAAAAAGAAGAGACTAAAAGAGAGCAAGAAGAAAGAAAATGTCACAAGAAAACAGGAATCTCAGCTGAAAACTTGGTCAACAACAGTATTTGTGGTTTAAACTGCAAGTGTCATCACAAGTGCAAGTGTTTTGGCTTGTAGGATATAGACAGACAGACAAACACTAACAACTAAAAGCAATGCTTACTACCTTACTTCTCTACAATGGTAAAAAACCACATACACATATACGCACACACTGAGAGAGAGTTATATGGAGATTTTTGTTTTTTTTCTTCTCTAAAAACATCCTGCTCTGCATGTCGTATGAGTAGTATTTTTCCAATATCCTTTTATTGCCGGCATGCAAGGCAAGGCAAAGATATCAATGCGAAATGCATTGTAACGTTGTGCTACAATATAAGGAAATGATTTTTACTACTTTTTTCTCTCTTAGCTCTCTCTCTCTCTCCCCCTTTCTCTCTCTCTCTATCTTTTTGTACAGCAAGTAAGTATGAACAACATGTGTGCATAAGAATACTAGTCTTAGTGTTGGTATTGGTATCGGCATCGGTATGCATATGGACCACATTTTGTGGCTTTTTCCTCAAGTTATTAATGCATGCAGGCCAATACAAACACGTGTGCTTATAAGGATGTACAGTTGGGCTCATGATTGGATTTTATTTAAACATTGGTGAGTTTTATAGTCCTTTTTTCTTTGGTCAAGATTACTACCTAGTTTCTCACACCACCCGTTCCATGAGGGTTAATTTTATCCGTGAGTGGCATAACCTACAATTTAACGTCAACTACGAGCGAGTTTCTCTCATAAGACATTTGAGAGGAAGACGCCTGAAAAAAATATTTTTCTTTTCGTTATTCGTTTTCATCTAGTGTTTGAACCACAAGCACAGGCCTTGATCGCTGGATATTACGACTGCTGCCGTAGCAATTTAGTTTTCTTGGAGGTTAATAGATGAATGACTGGGTGTAACTGCAATAGAGCGTAACAATCATGGCCCACAGGGAAGGCTCTGGTTCTTGCAGTAACAATGAATACGGAATATAACCCGAAGGTATGAGTAACACACTTGACCTTAAAAGAAAACATGCACAACGCTTGGCTGATGAATATTACGACCTTGCCATAACTTTGCCGTAGAACATCTGTAATCTCTTTATCATCTTTATTTCTGTCAATTCTACGCAGCAAGTGTTGTAATGCCACTGTGCCACATTTCCAATGCCTGATTGCCTGAAGTATAGAGTACTCTAACGAATTTGCAACATAGTTTTGCCAACAAAAGCCCATGACGATGCCAACGATACTCTGAATTGAGTTGCCTTCAGTTGCGATGAAATGACGACAATAATGCACAGATTGAAGGGAGAGGGATAGGATGTGTTACTGATGGTGAGCATGTTAATATGGGATACACTTCATCTGCTGCTTATACCGCTGATAACGATGTTGAGGGTGCTGATGAAGGCGTTCACGATAATAATAACGATGATGCTGATGATGGTGATGGTAATACCGTTGATGTTTAACAAAAAAGACAGCAGCAGCAGCAGCAGCAATAGCAGAAGTTAAAAAGTTTAGTCAAGTGCAAAAATGTAACATTTTTGCGTTATTTTAACGCTTCATTACCCCCAAACACACATACATACACGCAAATATAAACGTATATGCAGATCAATTTCAATTCGAACGCCCTTAACAAACGCCACGAATATGTAGAGTATTTACATGCGGGGAAAGGAAGGGAGGGTAGAAGAAAGCCAGAGAACAATTAAAAGGATACTGCGAGCACGCATACACAGACATACACACACATACATACATGGTAATTAAATTAATTATGCAGCATTTAATTTAAAAATTAAATTAACAAAAGCACAGCAATTAATAGCAAACTATGGCCAGTTAAATATGCCATGAAGATGAAAGTTTTTTTTTCTTTTTTTTTTTTTGTATAAGTGTGGGTGTTTGTATGTGGTTTTTGCTTCATTCCAATACAGTGGTTAACAAAGAAAATGTTACCAGCATGTGGCATTGTTATGCATTGCCAGTCATTTATCACCATAACAATAAGGGATACAACCTTGTTTTGAAGACATCAGGGTTTAAAGTCTACAATTGCAATCGTAGCTCTTTCTATTGGTAGACTATGATACATAAAGTTACAAAAAAAACAAGAGGGGCAGGATATTCAGCTTGTTAAAAGGCAAAAACCAAAAAATATATTTCAAGGAAACAAACCGGAAATGGCGGTGCCTTCTGTTTGAAGTTATGAATAAAAATTATCACACACACATCATGGGTGCTAGGAGAAGATAGGTTGTGATCCTGACTAAAGGGTTGTAAGTTTTATGATCGCTTGAACTCTAAGTACAGGAACACGTAGCTATTAAGTAGGGCAGTTTTACCGAATAATGTAGTATAATAAAGGAGGTTGCCCGCTGCACACCAACAGTTGCAAATTTAAATACGGAGTTGCACAAATCGCGTAACAAGTGAAGTGTCAACCGACTGTTCACCACACGCGTTTCATAACACAGTTACGAACAGAAGATTCGACAATAGCGTTTGGAAAGGTCTTCTGACGTAATTCGTGATTACGGTTTGTAAAAGAATTTCCCAGAGTCGGTAGTCGAGGTGTTTAGAAGTCACATACATACTGAGACTGTACAGTGCTTTATACTCGATCAAAAAAGGGATTCTTCTGGTTATTCTTCTGAATTTCTTTTAGTTTCTCTTACCAAAGACGGTAAATTCATAATTAAATCAAGGAAGTCAGCTGGAATAATACCACAAAGCATCGGTAATACATACGGTGGCCATTCTCAGTAACTTATGCAACTTATCGGGGTTAGTCCTCTTCTCTAAGACATTGAAGAGCAGGACAGGACGTATTTCCGCTTTTACTTTTTTTGCCCACTGCTATCAGTCATACACGGAAGTTGTTGGTCTCGTGTTGTTGTTGTTGTTGTTGTTTAAAATTAAAAATGAAATTTCCCATTAACAAACGGTTTTAATTTTTATGACTTTTGTTTTTGTTTTTAAACAAAACCTTTTTAAAATTTTATTTCATTTTCGTTTCGTTTTGTTTCGTTTCGTTTTTTTTTTATTTTTAAAATCACATGTTTTGGGCCATGTTTTCAACTGTTTTTGTAATTAACGTAACTGGTAGTTTATAAAAATTTGTTATTTTCTGTTTTATTGTTATTGTTGTTGTTGTTGTTGTTGTTGTTGTTGTTGTTGTTGTTGTTGTTGTTGTTGGATTTAATAAACCAATTTACAATTACAAACGTTCGTGACTTAAGCAGCACGTAATATGGATGGTGGCAACAAACAAACAACAACAACAACAACAAACAAAAAAAATCGCTTTTCCCTTTAATGGCCCCCCTCTCCCGCCTAAGGAAGCCGAAGCTTCATAAAAATAAAAATAAATTGTTTAACAAATTTTGTTAATTGAGGAAATTCCTTATTTGCTGAAACGAAATAGAGAAAAAAAAAAGGGAAAAACTATAAAAATTTTATTTTATAACGGCAAAGATGATTAAATTACGTCATTTCCCCCTTAAATGAAAACGATTTGCAGACGTGAACAAACAAAAAAAAAAAAAAAAACAAATGTTTGCTGATGATAACCTTGATGGATAATGTTGATAAACAATTTCTATAAAAGCAACATGTTGCTGTGTTGCTAAGGTGTTATAAAGGTTGTCAACTCTAATAATCTAATTCGAAGAAAGTAAATGAAATCGAATTAAATTTTAATTCCAAAAGGCTTAACTAAGTTTGAACCACAATTTCAATTGCTGGTTGATTAAGATTGTAAGTTTGATGTCGCATATGATGATTATGGGATAGGAGGAAGCTCACTTGAGCATATATAGCGGCTTAAAAACTAACTGACAGATGCTGATTAAACTATCAGCAGCATGACTCCCTTAAAATCAGCCAACACTAGCCTACAGAGTCGTCGTTCTTGATAATAAAAGAGATTTTTAGCAGGCTAGAAGCCTGTATACAATAAGATCAGGGAACTTGTTTTCCTACTTACTTAGTTGGCCATTGCCCCATTTAGTTAGGATTACAACCCAGTTTCTCACATCGCCCATGTCGGGAATGTTAAGTTACTTTATGAGAGGCGGGACCTACAATTTAACGTTGTTTGCGAATATCTGATTGGATAAACTGCAGAGAAAAAGTCGCTGAAAGAAAAATTTTTCATAATTCGTTTGCGTTAGAGCTCTCGTCTGCCACACTCTACCACAATACTAGACCACGACGCCTTGGAATTTGTTCCCAAGGGCCTTAATAGTCTTTCCAAATAGTTTTTCCAAGAGGTCAAGAAATCAATAAAAGCCACACGTGCCGACTGAACAATGAAAATCGGAACTGTTTTGGCAACTTTTGCAAATGAAGTGACCAGCAGTTAATGGCTAACAGAACGCCAGCCATCTCAAGAGCAATTGTACTAAATTGTAAATATTTTTAAGTGACAATTAATTTGTTCTGTTTCTGCAATCGAAACATTGCCTGTCATATTTTCCGCCAATAATAGCGATTCCTTAGGCCATTTTATTAAAAAGGGAAACAAATTTCTCTTCTAAGTTTCTTTTAAATTGAAAGCGAGTGTTGCTTTCAATTCTTTAAAAAATTCATGGCTCATTAGAATCAAAACCAATCTTAATTAGGTACTTCCTTACACCCACCCTCACCCCTGCTCTCCAGTCACATAATTTCCTAATAAATTAACTACGAAATCTAATATCTCAACTCAACGCAACTCATCGCAATTCAATAAATAATCAGAAAAAATTTTTGCATATTAAAGGCTTCCATTTCACATTCATTCATTCATTCATTGCGTGTTTAATGTTGGCTTTCCCTTGCTGGGGCTGAATGATAACAGACAGGAAGTGCAGGCACTTCCTTTACATTCTCAAACTTGTCATAATTTGTAATCTAAACGGAGTCCTAAAGAGAGAGAGAGAGAGTAAAAAAAATAAAAGAAGAAACAAAAAACCACCATAGGACATCATTATTAGTTAGTTGCCATCTAAATTACGTTGTGCGTTCATTAAAAGTGGAACATAAGTGGCTGAAATGGCCTTTTTAAGGGCCTTTTTCGTTTTTAATGTTTTCAGGCTTTTCTCGATCCCAATCACTTTGCTTCCTCCAATTGATTTCATTGTCATAATAAGAGGAGAAGAAAGAAGAGGAGAAGGATGAAGCGATAAATCGAGCGTTGGTTCCCTGCAAGGTAAGACGTATTAACTGGACGAAAACCATAAGTACCGAACGGTTAAGTGACAAAACAGGCTGCAGCTAAAGTGGCGTTGGATTAAACGCAAGCTTCGTAGAGTCCCGAAGCTCCAGAAATAGCAGGGAGCTAGACAACTAGACGCTGAAGTTTGCAATAAGTATGGAAAACTAAAGTGGCGAACGTAAACTCCATAGGCCCCGAAAAAACTTATCCAGATCTAGACAACTAGATGCTGAAGTCAACAATAAATTGTGGAGTAAGCTGAACTTGTTGAACCAAACAAAAGGGAATAGTTTCTTTGAGGCCCCATATTCCTTGTAGGTCCTTGGAAACCAAATTATATTTTCAAAAAGGCCTATTTTACTTTATACTATTTTACTCCCTCTCCTTCTCCCTCTCTCCCCCTTTGTCACTTTCATCTCTATTGTATTTGCTGTCTTATGGGGTTCTCCCATAATGAAGATGCAAAATAACCGAGAGAGAGAGAGATGAGATAATGTTTTATGATAATAATAGTAACGGTAATTATTATAATGTCAAATTTGTGTATAAGTGGGAGTGTTAATGTGTGTGTGTATGTGTATGTACAAGAGAAAATTGAAACTCAGTAATGAGTGTGGGTATGTGATTATGAATGTGTGTCAGTCAGTTACAGTTACAAGTAATCAAAAATAACGGTCACTTAGTTATTGTTTGCAAACATTAGAGGAGAATAACCATTTCTATTATTAATTACAGTGTGTGTGTGTGAGAGAGAGACATAGAGAGAGAGAGAGAGAGATAGAATGGGTAAAGAGCGTAGCTAATCAAAGAGATGAAAGACGCTCATCTAATTGGACAGTTTTTGTTCTTTTTTCTTCCTTTAACTTTAATGAGCGTGTAATTTTAGTGACGCAAAGGAATTTAAAAATTCTGAAGCTTTTTCCGTTTAATACGCAGAGACCTTAGAAATTGCTTACAGTATGGTAAACGATTTGGTTTTGAGGCAAAGCATTAAAACCGAGTAAACTTGGGGAAGAAATTGTGATCCACATCAGGCACTCCACTGCGTACTTAAAAGCCGAGAAGTGTAGTGCTCGTTGAAATAAGAGGCTGTGTGCTAACTCCATAGGAAAAGATATTTAGAGGTTTATAGAAAACCATCGCTTTGACGATGTCTTTACTTCTCTCAGGAGCACCATAAATAGCCTTTTCACGTCAGGAAGAGACTTACGCAAGCTGCGGATGATGATGATAGTTTGTTGATGATAGTTTGTTGACTTATTAGAGGAGAGGAGCATGTGGTTCAAGTCCCAGTTCAGATATCTCGAACAAAACGAAAAATAAAAAATATTTCAACGGCGGCTTCTTGTCAGCAGTCTCACGACAGTAAAATAAAAGTCCTTAATTATGAAGATGGCATTTGTCTTCCCACAGGTCATAGCTTTTAATATCTTGCAACACAATACAACGTAATTCTGGCATTGCGTTTGGAGTCGTAATTAAAAATTGGTAAGTTTTGTTACTTCTGGATAATATTAACACATACAACATGGTTGATGTGAGACACTAAGTTGTAGTAGTGACTAAAGCTAAGATAAATAAGGTTATGGTAAGTAAAATAAGTAAGTAATGCTAGCAGTGGTGCTTAGACAACTTCCTTAATGTTTTCTTGGTTTACGTTGGTCCAAATTTAACCCATGAAATTCGATAAAACTAATATTTTTCTGGCCTTACAATTGTTGTGTGGCCTCTGACGTCACTGGTCATTGTCTAATACGAAGCTATGAACGTAAGTGTTGAAGAAAGAAGTGATGCTCAGAAATATTGTAGAGACCTTATACTGTTGATGCCTCTATTTATTAAGCAGTTATCGATATAAAAACCCTAAAGAAGTAATCAACGCACTAGATTCAAAAGAAAGGAAGAAAAAATCAATCCTTTTTCAAAGTTTCTGTTTCTATAATTATATGCAGCAGTGTCCTACACACCCCCATGATCATAGAAAAATGACTTTTTCTTTGGAAATCGTATTTTTTTGTGGTCTTTCGTTCGTTTTTTTTTCTTTATTAACAGCGTCCTTAATTTCTTTTTAAATGGAAATTAATATGAATGGGACACGCTGCTAATGTTGAGCGTTGAATATAAATGAACAATAATTATTAAGGAGGTGTTGGTAGAGAGCAAAATTAATGGCTGTTGTGGCAAGAAGAAAAGAATGATTTGCTTCAATAATTTTAAGAGAAAGTGGGGGAACAAAAATCAACGCAATTAAAGGGGTTATAGGCAGTGGTAGTGGTAGTAGATTGTTTGAAATATATGGAGGATAGCATTCAGGCCATTCCAGTAATTCATTTAGAAGCAGTTTGTGTTATTCAACAGACTATCCGGAAATAGCTTGAGAGTAGTAATTGAAAGTTTGACCGAGCGCTTGAGGCTCTAATTGAAAATGACAAATGCGCTGAAAAAATGTGTACGTTTTCTGATGAGAGAATGGATCTAGTATGTGGCTTTAGTGCGTCTCCTGGGTTCGTGTAGTATACTAGGATAAGCGTTATTCCTACTAAGTTCGCACAGCACAGAAACATGATTCAAAGAGACATTTAGGCATACCCAACATAGATTGAAGGCAGGGCGATGAACTTTCTCTCTAGTCTTCTGGCACTACCTATTGGACGTATTGTGAGGAAGTCAACGAAAGCCTTACCCCGGTCTGTAACACTATGAGATGATGGTGATAAACAAAGATGGAAAGCGAACTGACGTTCCTGAAGGATCGAACTAAGTCCCAACATGATCTGAAACGCTGTAAACTAATGGTAATGACAATAGAAATTTGAATTTTTAACAATTTTTTTTCTTATAAAATTCTAGTCACTAAGTGACCCCTACAGAAAATACACAATGGTTACCATGATGCTCGTTCTTTAATCATGGGACAGTTGACAACAGAAGCGAAATGAAAAATAAATAAAAACCGTTCTCCCATCCATTTAAGATTTTTTTATTTTCGGTTATTTTTCTCGTATGATACTGTGTTCATATGTGGCAATTATTTATAAAAGAAACACAAATACACACACACACAGAATCCCATAAATATAGAACTTTATATGGGTAAGAATGTGTGTGTGTGTAAGCATTACAACATTTGTATCCTGTTGTCAGCGACAGCATTTACAATTACAATTACAATTCACTTGTAATTTTATTTCAGTTGCTTTTATACTCTTGCTCTCTCTCGCTCTCTCTCGCTCTTTCCTTACACACTATTATCTTCTACTCACTGTGCTATTGTAAGTGTGTTTGTAAATTTTTTTCTTCCTTATTTTACTACAAAAAACAACCCAATGATGGCAACTATAATGATACTAATGTAGAGCGAGAAAGAATGAGAGAGGAAGACAGAAGAAAATAAATAGAAAATGATAACAGCAGGAGTAGTTAAAGAGAGAGAGAGAGAGAGCTGGAAGGAAATTATGAGCACTTGAGTACATTTACAGGCACTTTTGCTTGCGTGTATCTTTGTTTCTGTATCTGTTTGTCATAAAAAATGCGAGAAAAAGAAGAGAAAGAAGAGAAAACACAGCGCAAAACTTCTAGATAAAGAATATGGCGCCACAAGATGACTGATGTAGTTGGTAAAATAAGCTGTCATTTGGACAGAAACATACACACACACATACACACACATAAGAGAGTATGTACAAACACATGCTTAGAAAATTCACTAAAATGAGCTCAAACATGCATGGAAATGGTAAAAGCACATGCATTCTGTGTATCCTCTTTATGAGTGTTTGTAGATGTAGACAATCAGGCATACATGCCACAGTGGCATGTTTAGAATGCTTGGTTGTAAGGCATGTTGTGTTTAAGTTGGTATTGGCAACAGTTTCAAATATTAATGGAGAAGATCTACTTGCAGGGATTGGCTCAACGTCAAACGTTTGAATATTTCTGATTACGTGCGTTACAATGTGTAGGACAAGGGTAATTATGTTGTCACAGTGGAAGAAATAATCTACTCAGTATGAGTAGAGACAAGGTTGTGAGAAGCTAGGTTGTAATCCTGGTATGACAATGTGAAATTTTGGTAGGAACTTAATGGCAGCCTTGGTTGTCCGAATAAGCTATCAGGCAGCCTACCTCACATCTACTTTGTTCAAAGTAGACTGGTATTAAGGATTTATTTTCAATCGGGCAACTTCTGGAATTTGATTTGTTAATTTGTTATTGTTATTTTCGACAATGGCAGGTCTGGCATCCCAGAATCTAGACCTATCAACTACTTCAGTTGAAAAATCTTGATGATGCTGATAAATGATGCTGAAGAAGAAACAGGAAACCCTGTCAACTTCTAGAATCTTTGACCAAAAAATTTGGGTGTCCCACAGATCGTGAAATCAAAAAATTCCCAATTAGGATGCCAAATTCCTCGGTTCCACTTTACATATGTCAAAGTGACATATGTAGCACCCGAATAAACATGAAAACTTGAAGGTCTGGTGTTAGGAGAATAAGTTTCAGTGGTCCATAGTTGCCATATAATACTTGGGTATAAACTAGAATCAAATTTCGATTTCCATGTCACTTCTTCTTTCTGTTTAACTGCCATTTCATGGCCACTACATCCAAGAAGTAGCAGCGAATTAATGTTCGGTCAGTTGTTTTTTGGTTACACTGACAAACTGTAGCTGTCACACCCACACTCATGCAATTTTTTTAAAACATATTGACAAATTTAATAGAAATGAGCACTCAGAATAGTTACTGACTGGTTGTCAAAGTATGAGTGTGAGTGAAAATGTGAATGAGAAGTTGTAACTGCTTTTGGACACATTATTTGAAAGTGTTTGATTGTATAACACAATCAATTTCAATTTCTTTCTTATTCCATTTTCTTTCTTTTTTCAGTTTAATTTAGTTTGATTTGGTCTTTGTCATCTCTTTTCCTCTCTATTCATCTCTCTTGCTATTTCTCCTTTTGCTGTACGTACATATTACATTCACAAAAGTTCAAATTGTTACATTAACACGCTGCTTTTTAAGGAAAAGATTGTGTGGTTGGAGAGTGCAAAGTGTAAAGAGAGTACAGTTAATAGATGAATTACGAGGGTTGAAATAAAAGCGTTCATTTTTTATTGTACTGTTTTGTAGAGTAATAAATATTTTTACGCTTTAAGGATCCTGTATTCCACTGGAGGTGGTTTTCTTTCTCTTCTTAATTGATCATTACAAACAATCCTTTAGTCAACCTTGCTACTCATACCACCCATGTTGTTTGTGTTAATTTTATACATGAGGGGCGGATCGACTCCTATTGAAAAGAGACTATGATACTAGCAGCAAAGTTCCAAACCACAAAATCCAATGCAAGAACCCATAAAAATTTTTACAATGTGGATTGTTTCTTGGCCATGACATATGGCAATACTATTATTCTAGAACTTGCAGCAGTAAGCCAAATGTCTGCTATTTTGAAGAGGATAAAAAAATTTTGTTGAGAAATAAGCTGACAGAACTATAAGAATTTAAGCTGGAGATGAAAACTCACAAAATCTAAAGCAGTTTATGGATCCGAATTGCCACTTGGTGTAATAATCTCGCTTCGTATATGTCAGGTTTTGAAATGAGGAAATGTTTTTGGCATTAAAATAGATTGTCTCTGTGCTTTGACTCAAAGTAGACTCCACTGACAACATTCATTAGAAACATTCTTAATGAAAGCGAAACAGAGCCTAGCCTAACACCTCAATAACTCCAAAAAATCAAGAGAAAAATAATTTGCATTTAAATTTAAAAAATACAACTGAATGTACTCTTTTAAATATTTTTAACACTCTCTGGCAGAGATATCATTGCTCGCGGTTGTAAAGGTTATGGTAACGTAGTATCACGTTGCCAGAACATTAACAGCAGCCGCACCAACAGCCAGGCATCATGTGCACTATCAGTTCTTTATTTGCCAGCATCAACGTCATCATATCACTTGTGTCATCATCATTAATGCATCATGCAGAACTCGAAATATTTTTCTTCTTTATTTTTCATTCTATTTTTCATGCCACCAAGCCCACCCACACACACGGAAGAAGGTTAGCGGTGTATATTATCACAATGAGTGGGTGTTTTGTTAATGACTCTTTTTGCATTTGTTTTATTAAAAAAAAAACAAAACGAGAGAAAAAAAAACTAGAAAATAACGAACCAACAAGAAAAGGAAGAATAGATTTTAGTTTTTAATTTCTTTTGTTTGTTCATTCAGTCTCTCATTAATTTTTGCATTTTTTTTCACACTTTTTTTGACAAAAATTTCTTAATTTTCATCAAGAGTAACGCGGATAATTATAAAAACATTATCAACGTCACTCACACATTCTTCTTTCGTTGACAAATATGAAATTTTTCTAAAACTAAAAAAGGAATAAAAAATAAAAGAAAATAATTTGTCTTTACAGCGATATAATACTGAAGAAATTAAATTGTCATCCTAAAAGTGTGCTTTAAATTAATCATTTAAAATATGCCTAAATGTATGCTTTATGAAAGATACGCTGAGGAGAATTAATAGAATGTAGAGTACGAAATAAATCTAACAGGTTATCCATGAAATGATTTCCAAACTGCGGTTCTGACAGGGTTGTCCTTTAGTCAAGATTACAACCTATATTGAGTGTGTTAATTTTATTCATGAGTAGCAGCACCAACAGTTTAATGCCAACTCTAAGCGACAGATTAATGAGAAGCTTTTGATGGAAATGTTATTTGCTCTCGAAGAATCCTGCTTTCAACTCTTTCCCAACCACTTTCCAAAACCTCCTTTTAATCGTTAACCTTTCCCATATTTATTGGGCATTAATTAATCCAAGCTTTTCACCAATTTTCCCTTAGAGAGTATTAAATAAAATTAACGCACCCTCTTACTCCATTGCGTTCTTTTTTTTATTTGTTTTATTTGTGCCATCAAAATCAATTCCACGCTGCTGCTCTTATGGGTTCTTAAACTTTTGTTGCCAAGAATTTCTTTCTTTTGATTCTGTCATAAATTTCCGATAATGCTGTCATTGTTGCCCAAGAATATTCACACACACAAACACTCCCACTCACCTTACACACTGTCAAATGGGAGAATGAGAGAGAGATAGAGAGAGAGAGAGAGTTTACCAATGTCAGAGTGTGTATAAATGACACATTTTATATCCGTTTGAAAATGGAGTCGTCTAGTGAAGTGTAACTGACATTTTTCTCTGGTTTTGTTACTTCAAAACCATACGCATACGCACACTCGCACACATACTTGAAAAGAATAGCGATGCCGTTGGTTTTATCTGATTTTTCAAATGATGCAACCCAATAGGCAATGACATATAAACTATGGGTGGAAGAACGACAGATTTGAGAAACAATTTCATTACTCTCAGAGTTTTTGCCAGAAGACTACTGATAACCACACCCTATTCTTACTCTGCTGTTCAGTTAACATTGATTTTTTTTAAAGATATTAAAGCATTAAGTTTTCTCATAGACAATTTGCCCATAATTGACAAGAAGTTATACAGAAAGTTAACTGTATTATCCAGTCTTAAAGTTTTTCTCCCCACGTAACTCTTCAATTATCCCGTAACTAATACCCAAATTGTTCACTGGGTTATTTGTCTTTTAACCTGTGTTCATAGAAATCATGTACGTACGTCACATAGAATATGTGTGGGGGGGGTATAAGTGGGGTGTTACACTGTTTATTGCACTCACTCACGTTCTCAATTGAACCCAAAAATCAGAGAGTTTAACACCTGACATAAAAATACCCACACAAGTGGAACACAAACACATTCACTCACTTACTTCCCTTTAAAATACATTGTACATCACATATGGTTGCTTATACTGAGAACAACAAAATAGGAAAGAACGAAAGAGGGATAGAAAGAGAGAGAGAGAGAGAGAGAGAGAGGGAGAGAGAGAGAGAGAGAAAGAGTGCGATAAATTGTATCAAAACAATGCTATTGTTGCTTATAGTCTCACATTGTTGTTATAAAAATCCAATAACCCATACAATTGCATTAAATATTGTGTATGTGGATGTACACTAACACTCATCTACGTGCAGATAACAAGCATACTACATGACTGCTGCTATTGATCGACATTTAACAGCACAATTGTTAAACCATATTGTGTGCACCATACCTTGTGGCGTTTAAAATCTGTTGCTCTCTCTCTCTCTCTCTCTCTCTCTCTATCTTTATTTCTGTTTCTCTTTGCTTTTTTTTCTGTTAACAAAAGTACTCATAATCTGTCAATTCTCATTATTATCGGAGGTATTTAAAGTGACGTTTATGACAGTTCTTGTAAAATGTATGTATTTTGTTGTGTTTATTGTTGTACTGCGTAGCTGGGGTTGATTGCATGAAAGAGTAAGAGAATGGGTACGCTTTTGTAAGTATTTGAGGGCAATTGCACTTAAACCAGCAATTAAAGTAGCCAGGATTGAGTCATTAACGAGTCGAAATTTTCCAGTTTTCATAGCAGTATAACTTGCGTCCACATCCGCTAAACACGCACATTTTCATGTCAAAATCTCCTGAGATCTATGCGTTCTAGAACGGTATGAATGCTAGAGCTTAAGAAGCTGCTATCATAAGAGACAATTGAATACTTCAGCGCTAAACTCGAGGATAATTGCACTCGATTCCCATCTAAGCTCACTGTTGAACAGTGAACGAAGGTCTTTGCAGTTTAATTTCGAGGGAATAATGAAGGAAAATGTTGCAGATCACCGCTAAGCGAGCTGTTATTGATAAATACTGAGAGAGGAAAGGGACTTTTTCTCTTTCAGGCGCAGCTTGCTTCCTCTTAAGGCGCTAGTGCGAGAAAATCTAGTTGTACAGAGGGCATGAATGACGCTTAAAAAAAATTTTAAACATGAGTCGCGCGTATTACGCAACTTTTCAAGTCCTAAACATAATCCGGCATGAATGAAAACGGTAACGGAAACGGTTACAGATACCCTAAGCGCTAGGCTATGACGACACCAACTCCCGCATCGCCTGGATTTGCAGACAAGCCTGTTGGAATAACACCAGAGAGTGTCGTCTACAGTGCTTCTGCTCTCCTTTGTTTATTTACAGCCTTCACTAGAAAGGAAAATAAATTTTATTTGCTTCAACCGACCTTAAACACATAAGTTCAAGGTTTAATAGGTTACATTGTAGCCTTTAGAATGGTTGAGGGTGTCTCTATTGTTGTGTTCGCAGCACAATGGGTTTTTTATGGTTTTTATTTTATTTTTCCTGTTTTCCGACTTCTGTTATTCTTTTTTCATTTTTTTTGTCACTGTTTTGTGGTCAATAATGTTGGTTATTGTGGGCTATTGTTGTTATTGTGTCGGTTGTATCTGTTGTTATTGTAATTTAAAAAAAATCATATTCAGAAAGTGTCATCATGTCAAATTGTTATTGTTATTGGGATAAATGTTGTTGTTGCTATTGCGGTAGAATCAATGACAGTATTTTTTAAAACAACATGACCTGCATGTCAAATTGTTTTGTTCTCTCTCTCTCTCTCTCTCTCTCTCTCTCTGATTTTAATGCTTATAAAGATTTTTTTTATTTTAATTTTTATTTTGATTTGTAAATGGAGTTCTCATGTTGGTTTCGCATGACGAATGTTTTTTTTTTAGTTTTCATTGTGAACATTTAAAATCCAGAACGTGTCTTCAGATATTTCAATCAAATAAAAGCCATTATAAGAGCATTAACATTGGTTTTTGCCTTAAAAAATATATCAAGACGGTAACTATACACTGTTCAAATGGTGGTAATAAACATTGTAATAGATGAGCATTAAACTTAGGATTCTTGTTGAGATTCTGCATTCATAATTACAGAGTTTTAATGGCTTTTGGTTTGTGCAAAAGTTTGAAAAACAAAAACAAAAATTGTCAACAATTTCTATAGGAAGATTGACTTTATTTTATTTCTTTAGATCATCAATTTAGATGTCCTTGTAATGGATCTGAATGGTAGTAAGATAACACGCCATAACACAGTTGTTTACATCTTGTTATGTCTCTTCAAATCACTTTAGCAGCCTGTAAGTGAATAGCAAATAATCAAAAGATTGAAAAAATAAAAACAACAAATCAACAGCAACATTCTAGAAGTTGCCATGTTGAAAATAAGTGAATAATCCAAGGTTTTCAGTTTGTTTTTGTCTTGGTTTGATTTTAATTTATCAGGTGATAGATCTACTGCAGCCGATTATGCGATGCCAGCTTTACTATCTAACATTACCATCCACGAAATTAACAATAACAAATCAACAGAGAGGTTCTAGAAGTTGCCAGATTAATAATAAAAAATAATCCATAAGTTGTTTTTCTTGGTTCCAGCTTCTAATTATCATTATTAAGTTTTTTCTAATTAAAAAGGTAATTAGTCTACTAGTCTAGCATGCCAGAATTGCCATCTGGTGTTGCGCCATCTACTGCTTTTAATTCACACAAGTTGGGGATTTCGTTCTGTGGTAATTTATTGGATTTATTCGATGGCTTTACATTATTTAAGTTATTTACGAAGATGTCTCCTGTTGTACAGCTCCTTGACAAAGTAAGAAGAAATGTCGCGTACTATCCCTACAAAGGCCTGTGTTATTACGCCTAATTGACTTCCCCCTTGAGGACGTCATGCATCAGTGTTCACAGTGCCATCCAATGGCATGTCACGCTTACACATTATTCCCTCTTTTCTTAATGAGAATAACCACAAGCTGAGCGAAATAGCTTTGTAACTCTTCTGAGCATAGTTTTGGCATTACATACTGCATTTCCAAACAAGGAAGATTGGTCCTCTGATTAGAAATTTACGCTAACAGTTCTAAACTTGAGAAAAAGTTTGACTACGAATGTGGAGGAACTGATGTACTATACAGAGAGGCTTCACTTAACTGCCAATGACCTCTTGACCTCTGTAGAAGTTGTGTATTGGTTGAGAATGAAGAAAATACTGTCCGTCTCTGGCTCAACGCAAACATCTCTCATTTGGATCACCTTTTCTCGATAGTCCAAAGGAGAAATCGTTACTGAATATCGATCACGAAATTCTCTAAATTTTCAGACTTGTTAACGATTTTTGTATTGGCGCTGTTTCGTAGGAAAAGGAGCCTCAAAATCGTATATCCTGCCATGATTGAATCTAAGGATCCCTCTTCTCGTAATTATTTCGATGTTAAGGTCCTTTGGAACTCGCATTTTCAAAAGAGTTCAAATCTTCTAAGGGTTTCCAAGGCCTTCTTTGTGCTCTATGTCAGCATTGCGGCTCTGATTTAGTAAGAGTACGATATCCCATCGGTAATCCATAGCCAAAGTATCCTGTTTACACTTCTATTCAATCAAATCCTTTAAAAAAATCTTAAAATTCCACTACATAACGGAAAATCATCTTCAAATTCTGTCTTTTTTTAAACGTGCAATATTATGAATTCCATGCCACACTCTTAACATGCTTCACAATCGTTTTATTCCTTTAAATGGCTTTGAAAATGAGCGCTAAAAATATAATAAAAAAGCAAAGAAAATCGATTACACGTCCGAAACTCATTTGACACTTTAAATTGGGCAATTTTGTTACCGTCGTTATGATACAAAGGAGAAGACAAAAATAGACAAAACAAAACCAAAGGTAATGGTAATAGCAACAACAAGAATATTTAAAAATAAAATACAATAAATAAATACGCCATAATGGGCCAAATGGACGAAATGTACAAAGGAAACATGATGAGCAAATAAAACGGAAATCGTTTATAAAAATTATTGCCAATGTGAACCATTTGAAGAGGGTAGTCCTTGTAAAGATAACACGTTTGAAGGGTAAAATTTTTAGTTTGAATAAGTATCACGAGAAAATATTACAAAAGAATGTATTTGTGGAGTGGCACATTATACAATTAGAGAAGAAGATGTAGAAAATCAAGTCAACAGTACGTTCTAGAAGTTGACAAATCAAAAACAATCAAAACAAAAGCAGTTCTTTGGTTGTCCCTATTATCAAGTGGAAGCTAATACGTTGACCTAAATACCCAAGGTTGTAATACTGCTTACCTACTTGTATTATAAGTATTCTTACTTAAGTACTCTTAAGTTATAAGTCCTAATAATCCATTCAATATTAAACAAAACTTATCCTCAGCTTTTTTGATGACTTCAAATGAACATTTTTTTTTTTCATTTATTTTTGACGACTTTTTTAAAAGTTCTTTGAAATTTAAAAAGAAAGATTTTTTGTTATGGCTGGCTGACCTGTTTAGTCTTGAATATCTTTTGTCTCTGTGTCTTATTTTTCCTTTCAGTTTTCTTAAGAAAATCTTATCACCTGGTTTACAAAGTGACCCATTTTGTAAGACACTCTCTCTTTTTCTCTCTCTCTCTTTCTTCTGTTGGTTAAGAGTTCTTTTAAAAAGTTTTCTTCTTTTCGCATGAAAATACTTTTCATTTCATTTTTATCAAATTAAGACTGGCAGTCAGTTCCTCAATTTTTTTTCTGCTTCTTCTTCTGTAGGAAAACTTATTTTATTTTTCATTTATTGTTGCTGTTGCTGTTGTTCATACCATTTCTGCAATTTAGTATCTGTGACTTGCTAATCTCGTTGTGCATTCAAGAACAACACGAAACAAAACGAAAGAAGAAAAAGAAAAACAAATGAAAATACCGAAGAAGAAGGAAATTTTCCCAAAAAAAAAAAAAAAAACCTTTTCTTTTAATGAAATTCATTTACTTTAGCACGCATATTGTTGTTTATCTTAACCTTCTCCCAATCTCCACTCCTTCACCAGCACCTTCTAAACTACTGCTGCTCTTTAGAGAAACTTGCTTAAAAACAGAACTTTTTGTTGTCTTCCTCTCAAAAACGAAAAAAAAAACAGAAATTATTCTTCTTGAAGTAGTCGCAGACACTTTATCCTGTCATAGTTTTCAAATTCAATTCTTCTTCACTTGACTACTGTCGTCACTATCACTGGCACTTTTGTTCAGCGGCAAAGGAAGCGTTTGGTTAGAAACATGACTTGCTAAGTCAGTAATGAACGACAGGAGACCAGCAAACAAATGCTTTCAATTTTTAGTTTCAAATTTAATTCGGAAAAGTATTGTTCTTTCCAAAAAAAAAAGTTCGAAATTTGTGCAGGGAAATGCTAAAAGAAGACTTAATGAAATGGAGATTTTTAAGAGTCGCAATTTAGTTGGAAAATTCTCTTTAAATTTCCACAATAAAACAATAACAAAGAATTTATTCAGTTCTTTAAGGCAGCTACCACAATAGAAGCATCTCAAATATATTATTCGGATTCGATCATGCATGGATGGTATGAGAAGTTATGTTATGTCAGTTAATTCTGTGGTCATCACTTCGAATAGTGTTACAATGAATCGCTATGTGTACTCAAGTAAGCTTGAATTACAACAAAACGACATAAAACGGCTACAAAATACAAAATAATCCTAAGTTCTAGAAGTTGTCAGACTAACAACAATACAACAAAATTACAATAACAAATCAACCATAAGTTCTAGAAGTTGCCAGACAAACAAAACAACTGCAGAATAACATTAAAAGAATAATCGTAAGTTCTAGAAGTTGTCAGACAAACAAAACAACTGCAGATTAACAATAAGAGAAAACCGTAAGTTCTAGAAGTTGTCAGACAAACAAAACAACTACAGATTGACAATAAGAGAAAACCGTAAGTACTAGAAGTTGTCAGACAAACAAAACAACAGCAGATTGACAATAATAGAACAACCGTAAGTTCTAGAAGTTGTCATACAAACAAAACAACTACAGATTAACAATAACAGAAAAACTGTAAGTTCTAGAAGTTGTCAAGCAAACAAAACAACTGGAAATTCACAATATCAGAACAACCGTAAGTTCTGGAAGTTGTCAGACAAGCAAAATAACAACAGAATGACAATAACAAAACAACCATAAGTTCTAGAAGTTGTCAAGCGAAAAATAAAGAAGCTTAAATAGAACGAAAAATAATCGTGCCAGTCTACTGTAGTAAAAAGCTTTACGTATATCGTGTTATAAAACTCATAGCTTAACTATGTCGTTAATATTGAAAATATCCGATTTAAAGCCATTTATTAGACTTCCTAGTGTTGACATTAAACTTAATAGAAGTCAACACATTCCCGTAGCTAACAAATGCAGCAGTTTTAGCAAAAACTAAACCAAGAATCTTATTTTAATCACCAATCTTTAAATGACCAGTTTAGAACAACAAAATTCCTTCCTACTACCATCATCATGACCATTATCTGCATTTCAAATTATTTCTGCCTGCCTCTGCATTTCCCCTTTTTCTTTCAGTTGCATGGCTTGGTATGTCATCTTTCTAGTAAAAACCAGTGTCAGTCTCTGTCTTTATAAATGTTTACCTTACGAGAGATTCTGTTTTTAAATACAATTTGTTGCTAATGATGCTTCTTCTTTTACTTCTTTTGCTGCAATGGGAAAGTGCTGAAATGGAATAAGTTCTTGTTTGCTATTGTAGTTGTTGTTGTTGTTGTTGTTGTTTTTGTTGGGACAAAATTGTATGGTTGACCCCAAAATTGATTTCTAATTGCGGGGGGTCATTTATGTGTTTTGAATTACAAATGAAAACTGAAATTGAAACTAAAAATTGAAAGCAAAAAAAAATTTTAATGCTGACTGATGCTGCTTTAGATTTCATTTTTCTTTTCTGTCTCCTATACATACTTAAACATACATACATACATGCTCTAAGGTATAGATTTGTATTCTGGGGAAATTATTTTAAGTAAGGAATACAATCGAAATATGATTCATAATTTCCATATTGCAGAAGTTCCTTTTTCTATTTTTTCTTTTTTGCTTCTATTTTATGATCCTTTAGTAGCAAGAGTCCATAAATGTTGATTGCCATGTGTTGGTTGCAGTATTTAATAAAACGTTTGTATGTGTATATTATGTTTCTTGACCCAGAGAATGTCAAACAAATTCATTTTTAATTACAAACAAAAATAAAGAAATCCGTAATGATTTTAATTGCCTACTATTGCTATGACTCGGCCAAATGGCAGTAGAGACGACATTGAATGTGATTTAAATGGCCTAAACTGCAACAGGTTCAAATCGGTATAGAATACCAGAGTTACCACTGTGCATATGAGGAATATTTACAACACTTAACACCTACCATTTCATATTTCACATACGCAATGGTGTACTCTCATCAAAACATGCTCCATTTAAACACACACATTCTCTGTGTCTACATATCCTTTATATTTCTTGTTCACAGCGTTTTAAAGCTCTAGAAAACAAGGAAAGTTGCAACAACAAAAAACTGTTTTTTTTTAAGAAGAAAAAGTAAAGAAAGTTTAAAAAGAAAACTTGAAACACTTACATTTAAATTGCCGTTAAAAAGGATTTGAAAACAAAAGCAGAAGTAAATGAAGAAAAAAATGAACGAAAGAAAAACGATGAACGATGTTAAAAGCAAACACACAGGTTGGAAATGCATTTTTTATGTTACGCAACGCTTAAGTGCTGAATTAAATTTGTTGTCGTTGTTTTAAGTACAATATATGTCAACCTATTCCCCCTTAACCCAGTCGCGTTGTAGTGAGTATCAACAATAATAGACGTGGATTTACAAACGGCTGCCAGAGCACTGAATTCTAACGTGAGTTTATCGTAACGTTTAACGTGAAATGGCAGAGCTATTCGTCATTTATATTATATGCGTATTGGGGCATGGAAATTGCGGTAGTCTAGTAGATAGTGTGTGGGCTTATTAGACGCGTATCCGTAGTTCAAATCCCATCGTCGTCATTAAAATAGACACTACATGAGCGGTGTAAGAAGAGAGGTTGTAATCCTGACTAAAGGTTGTAGTCACCAATTAAGTAAGAGAATATCGAGGCATTGAAGTTGCCGTAGTCTAGTAGGTAGTGTGTTGGCTTATTAGACGGAAGGCCAGGGTTCGTATCCCCGTTCAGACATTAAAAACGAAATACGAAAAAATATTTCTTCGACGGCTTCCTCTCAGCAGATTTCTGGCAAAAATTGCCAGAATAAATAAAATTGTCATGAAAAGTTTCTCAAAAAAATCTGTCGTTCGGAGTCGACTTTAAACTGTAGGTCCCGCCACTCATGTATAAAAATTAACACACACAACATAAGTGGTGTGAGAAGCTAGGCCGTAATCCTAACTGAAGGGTTCTAATGGCCAATTATGTATGTATGTATGTATGTGGTATACCAGAACCATGTAAAGAGGATGATGCTACCAGATGTGGCATATTTATTAAACTTTCTGATGAGTTTTCTACATCAATTCCACTTAGACAACTTTGGTTACGGGTAAGACCTACGAAGAGCATACGGAAAGGCTACCCAGTTTACAAAATAGTACGCTTAGTATGGTAGTTGAAGTCATTAAGCGCATTGGTTTATGGAGAGTCACGTGAGATGCATTTCCATTGGACGTATGAATTCTGCAGGATCGGTAAGAATGATAAAGAATAGAAAACTGTGGTGCACTTGTCTAGAGCTGTTCGAAGAACAAAAACGAATCTCACTGATCTGTATAGAATGGACATGAGGAGGCTACACATAGTTTCATCAGAAACACTGTAGGGTTCCAGGACTAAGGGACGTATGGGCATACCAAAATACGTCGTATATGATTTCAGTGTATCTCTCCCACTCTCTTTAGATTAACATCCACTTCAACCTATCTTCACTGCTAAAGAAGGGGATTCTAATAATGGAAGAAGCTGCTTAAGAGCTTTTGACTTCTCTTAGTTGAGTCATTTGGAGGGAATTGAGGAATTAAATTCAAGATACGAAATTTCTACAAATTTACGGAATTTGTAGCTCACTTTCATTTAGTAAAATGAATGTCGGCTTAGGCTTATCTCGAAAAGGAGTAACACAATCTGTGTGGAGGACATGCGTTAAAATTTTAAAATAAAAAATTATCCAGAAACCTAACCTCACTAACACAATTCCATTGTAAGATGCTACCAAAAATAAAAGAAAACCTTTTTTTTTTTTGAAAAAAGGATTTCAATGTCATTCCAATTAGTTTCAGGACTTTAAATTAAATTAAATCCTATCCAAAGAACAAACAAAAAAAGATACGATAATCCTTTGCCTAGACGACTAGAGCCCTTTTCTCTTTGCGAGTGTTGTGTGTGTCTAGCCTTAAACCGTAAGTCTGACTGACAGTGATGGATGTTTTGCAATACCAAAAACAAAATTTTTAATATTTAATAGACCGACAAAATAAAAATCTTTCCATTAAATGTTGTCTTAACACTTTCAATGCCACTACTGCCACACCATCATCAATATCATCATCTTAAGGAATAAAATCATGTTCTTGCCTACAACCCCTGAGAAGAAGGTGGCTTTGGTGATTGATTTGCTTTGGTGATTGATTTGCTTTAAAGATCTTTAGAGAATCGATAAAAATTGTTAGAAGTATTGGTTCTTTATAATGAGTTCATTGGCAAAATTATGTCGAAAATTCTTTTGCAGACTTTAAAAATGTGTTAAGCAAAGAGGAGACCAAAACCCAAAATAGGAAGCAGCAAATTGTGTTCCACTATCGTACAATTGACTGTCAAAACATTCTGTTTTCAATTAGAACATCCCTAGGAAATCAAATACAAAACACTGTCATAACTGTGCACATAAACGGTGTTGACCACTGCCACACCTTTTCATGCCACATCAAACCCTGAATGCGGTAAAAGAAATAAATTTAAAACAATAAACAGTAGCTAGCAATAACAAAAACAACACCTATAAAGACACCAAAAGAAAAAAAGAGAAAAAAGAGAAAAAAAAGAAAGAAAAACAGAGAAAAACAGAGAAAATTTTATTTTTATTATTAAAGGATGTAAAAAAATTTCTCATCAACTTCCGTTATGAACAAGAACACAAAAACGGCAATAAAAACAAACGGAAATAGAAGTAGACCAACAACAACAACAACAACAAGCACAGACAATTACTTTTTCTCACCTCTAAAATAGCCACACCAAAAAAAAAAAAAAGAAAATAAAAGAAAAGGCTCGCAAAGGAAATAGGCAATATTGTAGAAATAATGGGGGGAGGTGCTATTCAAATAAAGGAAAGTAAATGAAAGGCCTGAAGCGGTACATAAGCTAAAGGGTACGCATGGAAATTATTTAAAAAAAAGAGTTCTTGGTGTTTTTGGGTATGAAAATAAACAAAAAAAAGAAATTCTAAATATTAAAAGAGAGAGAGAGAGAGAGAGAGAGAGAAGAGAGAGGGAAGAGAAGTGAAAGAGAGACAAACACAGCCTTTTCTAAAATAAACCCAACTTCTGCAGGCATTAAAAAAAGGCATTATTTTTATAAAACTAAAAAATTTAAAATAAAATGAAAACTTTAAACATTTTTTTAATGAATAGTCCTGCACTAGAGGCAGCAGAAAAAAGTTACTCGTGTAAGGAAAAGTATTCTAATAATTGGTGGATATCGAATCCAATACCTTTTACCACAGCAGTTGTTTTAATAACGAAAATGATAAAAAAATTAAATTTAGTTCTACAAGAGTGTAAGAAACTCTGGTCTTAGTCCACAGCGTTATGCCTTTAATATCTAATTTAGATCATCAACTGCAATATCTAGACCTAGAACCATAACTAGTTCTAGATCTCCATCTATGTCTCGTGCCAAATCTCTAGACCTACATATACATCTGCATCTAGTCCCAAGTACCTAGAACTACGTCTACGTGTAGATCCATATCTACGTGTTGATCTACGTGTTGATCAACAGCTACGTGTAGATCAACGTTTAGGTGTTGATCTACATCTACGCGTCGATCGACATTTCTGTCTCTTGCTAAACACAACTAAGCCTTTAGATCTACTCGTACATCAACGTACCTCTACCTCTAGTCCCAAGTACCTAGCTCTATGTCTACGTGTAGATCCATATCGACGTGTTGATCTACATCTACGTGATGATCTACATCTACTTGTACATCCATATCTACGTGTAGATCTATGTCTACGTGTTGATCAACATCTACGTGTAGATCAACGTTTAGGTGTTGATCTACATCTACGTGTCGATCTACATTTCTGTCTCTTGCTAAACACAACTACGCCTTTAGATCTACTCGTACATCAACGTTTGATCTTAAGTCCCAAGATCTACATATTTTTCCTGATCAATATTGACAACCAAAACTCTAGAACTACCATCAGGTTTAGATCTTTATTTGTACCTACATCTACAACTGATCTTCATCTAGATTTATTACAATGTAGCCGGTAGCAAGAACCAGTAAACTGCACGCCTGTGGAAAATGTTAACAAACGAAAAATTTTACCCGGAAAGGTTGCACACATACTGGTAAAGGACATAGCGTAGGACAGAACATTGACTTCTCGTAGTTATCTTCCATCGAACGATGTTCTTAATTCAACTGGACAGGAAAACTATCCGACAGTTAGGCCACCGTCCGAACTGGAGTCATATCCGGTGGATCGAGAATAGTATGGTAATGTTCAGACATGCTGAATCAGCTAGGCAGGCGAAATGGAGTCACTCTCTGTTGGATCCTAGTTTATGTAGAAATTTACTTCAATCATAAGGCAGACGAAGATTGCTGATGGTAGGTAGGTAGGTAGGTAGATAGAGGTGGCTATCCATCTAAGAGAGTTGAATAGACATACCTAGGCCGCATAGGGCACATTGTGTTTAACACAGTTTTCCGTTAACCCCTAGCCAAGAACGCAGATATAGCCAGAGCGTTTACTTTGAGACTGGTAAGAAATTTGGTGTGGCATATTAGCTGCAGGGCAAAAACCCTTTCAGAGTATCCCGGTGTAAACTGGCGGTAGTAATTGACCTTCTGATCAGGCACTATTGACTCAAGACCAATATGAAGATTCTGTGGTAAGAATAATGATACTAACTACCTTTACATACATACATAATTGGCCATTACAACCCTTCAGTCAGGATTACGGCCTAGCTTCTCACACCACTTATGTTGTGTGTGCTAATTTTATATATGAGTGGCGGGACCTACAGTTTAAAGTCGACTCCGAACGACAGATTTTTTTGAGAAACTTTTCATGGCAATTTTATTTACTCTCAGAGTTTTTGCCAGAAATCTGCCAAGAGGAAGTCGCCGAAGAAATATTTTTTCGTATTTCATTTTTGATGTCTGACCGGGGATACGAACCCTGGCCTTTCGTCTAATATGGCTTATTAGACACACTACCTACTAGACTACGGCGACTTCCTACCTTTACTGATGATTTTTTTTACTTCAATCAGTCTATAAAATAGGGTTCAAGCAGATGTTCCGCATTGAACAACTTGAATACGAAAATCTGTGGTTTTTTTTTCTTCTTCTTCTTTTAATTTCTTAGCGATAACATAACTTAGTTAATTTCTATAACAGCCAACCACTTATTTGCCCTGATTTAACCCCTTTATAGTCTATTTTATACGCATGGACTCTATTTGATTAAGTATCCTTTCTCTCTGCCTCTAGGCAGTTTTTATCTTCCTTTTTTCCCAAGAAAACTTTACAAAAATGTTTCTTTTGATTGAAAAGATTGAAATCAATCAGTCAGTATTTCTTTTTTTTTTTTGGGGAAAGAGAAAGAGGGTGTAGAACGTTGTAGTCATTTATCAAAATCAATTCGACAATCAATCAACGAATTCAAAGGGGAATGGAATGTGAAAAGTTTGTTTTTTTTCCAAAAACTTAGCATTTAATCATCATATCGATGGCAAATTGGAAACATTTTTTTTTGTCAATTGGAGTTAAAGATTCTTCTTTTGTTTTTAGCTTTTTAAGTCCTATTTCTCTTTGGTCTTTTCCTTGGGTTTTGTTTGTATTTTTTTTTTTTTTTTTTTGTTGCCTGTTATTTTTGTGTCTTGTCAATTTCTTGATAAAGTGGTTAAAACAAGACAATGAAAATTGTTTTTCTTTTTTCTTCTTCTTCTTCTTCTTTTGCTTGTGGTCAAATTAAAATTTTATTTCCAATTGTTGTTGTTGTCTTTAAAAGTTATTTTCTTGTGGCAATGTAGTGGACAAACGAGGGTTGAAGAAAAATTATATCATAAAAGAAAATCTTGCAAATGTATCTGAAGAGCACAGACAACCCTCCTAAAATACTTATTTTTATATTTTCTTAACAAAATAATGTATTTTCAATGCATTTTTTGCAAGAAATTCTCTTAGAGGAAAATATTTTCGAGTTTATTCTCTCATTTTTCTCTCTCTCTCTTTCTTTCTTTCTTTGTTGTTGTCATGCTTTAAATGTTTTATTTGAAGTTGTTGTTATTGCCATTGTTTTTGTTGTTATTGTTCTTATTTTTTTTTTCCTATTCCTTCACATTCTTTTCTTTTTTAGTTTAAACAAGATGTTGCCAAAATCAAAAAAAAAAAAAAAATCGGAGAAAAGAAGAACAAAATCACCATCACCAAAGAGTTGAGTTGGAAAAAAAACTCTCTTTTTCCAAAAACCCATTTTTTTAAGACTGTTGCTGCTGCAATATCATGCTGTTAAAATTGTTGTTCGTGTTGTTGTTGTTGTTGAAAGCAAAAAAAAAAAAAAAAAAAGAAAGAAATGTTGCTGATGCTTTTCTGCTTTTCTACACAATTTCTATTGCTGTGTGATGAATCATATTAAAGCAATTCATTTATCGTTGTTGTTCCTGTTCCCGTTCATGTTCTTGTTCTTGTTCATGTTCTTGTTCTTTAAGTGCATGAAAATGTCTGTGTTTGTGTTTGTTTGTTTTTTTATTTTTATTTCTGTTCTATTCTACTCAACATACATACATGTGATGCCTTTTAAAAGTAACACACACACACACACACACAGCAAGAAAAAGTAGAGAAAGAGAGAGAAAGAGAGAGAAAGAGAGAGAGAGAGCGAATATATATACGAATGTGTTTGTGTATGTAAGTCTTTTTGTGCATTAGAAGTTAACAATATTGTTGATGTTCTTATTGTTGTTCTATCATCGTGTAGTTATTGTTGTTAAAGTAGTATGTAGTTGCAGTTGTAGTAGTTGTTCTCTGATTGTGACATTTATGATAATGTAACGGCTACTACTCTGCTCCCAAAACAAATGACCCCTGTAGATATAGACACTCTTGTTAGCAGTCTCTAACTCTCTCCCTTTTTCTCTCTTTCTGTTTCAAATAAGCATATCCTGGAACAGACAAACAACAAATAAAAAATTATACAGTCCGGCACAATTTTAATGGCTACTTTTGCGGACAATAAATAACGAGAAAATGTCTGTAATCGATAAAAAAAAAGATCTATTATAAATAAAAAAAATATGATCGATAAATATTCTATAGAAAATTTAACAAGAATTTATTATTGGTTATTATCGATAAATTTATCGAGATAATTTTTTTTTTATTTTTTATCGAAAAAAAATTTTTCATTTTCGATAAATTTCTGCAAAAAAAATATCTCCTAGAATATCTAACGTTTATAAAATATTTTTATAAAAAAAAAAATTTATCGATTACAAACATTTCTATAAAAAAAAATTATCGATTGCAAACATTTTCTATAAAAAAAATTATCGATTATTATCATTTTCCATAAAAAAGTTATCGATTATTAAAATTTTCTATAGAAAATGTATCGATTATTTATCTCCTAAAATATTTAATGATTAAAAAATATTCTTATAAAAAAAATTATCGATTACAAACATTTTCTATAAAAATAATTATCGATTATGAATATTTTCCATAAAATTTATTGATTATTAAAGTTTTCTATAGAAAATGTATCGATTATTAACATTTTCTATTAAAATTTTATCGATTATTAACATTTTCTGTTAAAAATTTATCGATTATTAAAGTTTCCTATAGAAAATTTATGGATTATTAAAGTTTTCTATAGAAAATGATCGATTATTAACATTTTCTATTAAAAATTTATCGATTATTAACATTCGCTATTAAAAATTTATGATTATTTAAGTTTACTATAGAAAATTTATCGATTATTAAAGTTTCCTATAGAAAATTTATGGATTATTAAAGTTTTCTATAATAAATGTATCGATTATTAACATTTTCTATTAAAAATTTATCGATTATTAACGTTTTCTATTAAAACTTTATCGATTATATAAAATTTTCTTTAGAAAATTTATCGATTATTAAAATTTTTTATAGAAAATTTATTATTAAAGCTTTTAATATCGTTATCCATTACATAAAAAAATACCTATTAAATATTAAATAAACTAAACATTTTTGATAGAAAATTTATCAATTATAAACATTTGCCTTCGAAATTATATTGATTATAAAAGATTTCGATAAAAAATTAATCGATTATAAAAGTTTTCGTTAAAAAGTGTATTGGTTTTAAAGTGATATGCAATTGAAATGGAATTCACTTTGATTATCAAACAGTTATCGATAACTGTCATTGATAAAAATGAAATTTAATAGAAAACAAAATAACAAAGAAAATAGAACAATAAGAGTAAATGGGAATCAAATATCAACAGCAAACCAGAATAACATACAAAAGAATTTAAGAAAGAAATCTTTACTTTCATACTTTTTGCCATCCACTGTACTTAAGGCTTAAAATGAAAAATAAACATGCAATTGCATTGTATGGGTAACAAATTTCTCGTCTGTTAACACACAGCAAATGATTGTGTCCTTAATGTTTAGGCAGTAGTTTTAAAAGGAACAGGACTCTGTATGTATGAAAATGTTCTCTATATGTATGTGTGTATGGTATGGTATGTATGAATATGTGCTTGAATTTGAGAATTTGTATTTGAGAATCCATATGAATATGTTTGTCTGTATGTGTTTGCGAATGTGTGTGTGTGTTTTTGACACAAAAATTGTTCGCATTTATCTTTTTCATCTTTTTTGTAATGCAACACAAATATGGGAATGTACCCCCATACTGCTTTATTTGCTAATGTTAAAGCATATATTTCAACTTATACAGAGTCAAACAATTACAAATACATACAATCAAACAAAAAATCTGATGAAACACAGAATTGATCATAAAATAAATGTGTGTGTCTGTACATGGGGAACATGTTGTTGCAATTGTTGGACATGACTTAAGTAATTTTTATGTATGGCTTAACCCTACAGAGGTTTGGACAGGCAGTGTTAAGCTTTAATTTGCTTGTCTATTAAGCATCCTATCGAATTATTAAAATTCTACGAACTGAAAATGGCGAAAATTAAACGTTTTTTATCCTTTTTGATATCCTTTAGCCCGCCATTTGCATATCAAAGTAACAGTTCTTTTGTTCTTGGTTTCCGTAGGCATAAATTGCGGGTTAATTTGCATTTAATTTCGCTTTGTTTGGTAAAAAAGCTTTAAAAAAATGTGGATGAAGGACCTGCAAATGTTTTTTTTATTACTTTTTCAGAGACCAAATGCAAAACATTTCACGATATTTTATATTTGCTTGCATTTTACCTCTCTTTCTAACAACAGGCAAGGAAGCTCATTGATATCCTATACGAAATTAAGATGAAGAAAGACGTTTTTCTCAGCCTGTATAAGATTTGGCCGTCTAACCAATTTTAAGCGCCTTAAATTTAATTTTTTTTTTAATTGAAAATTGACATTCGATGTCCTCTCATAAATGCCACTCATATGTCTGCCAAATTTTAAGAACGTTTAAGTACTCAAGCAATTATGTTGACCACTAAGATAGATGGGAAGTACGGGTAACTTGAGTCACTTAAATTAAGTTTCTTTTCAGCTTCTTCTTCTTGTACTTAATGTTGATGTTTGTTGTTCTTGTTCTTATTGGATTAGTTTTGCTAATGTTCAAATTGTTCAAATTGTTCTGGCCTCAAAATTGTTTTTGTTGTTGTTGTTGTTGTTGTTATTATTGTCGTTGTTGCAGTTATTTCATGTGTTTGACAAGTTAAAAGCATTTTTTGACAAAGATTTTCAATTTTTTTTTTTCATTTTTTCTAAAACATCGTCCAGCCATAAAAGAAGAAAAAAAATTGTTAAGAAAACTCAGCCATGAAACTAAAACACAAAGTCATACGGCATACGAGTAAGCATTAAAACAAGATGTTGAATTATTTTTTCATTTTCTTTTTTTTTTTCTTAAATTTTTTCTCTGTCATTTTCTTTCATATGCGAACACAGCCTAAAAACATGCACTTCTTAAATGTAATAAAAATTTTCTGAAATAAAAACTTGTCATTACACTCAAAGGACAAGAGAAGGACGCAAAAAAAAGGAAGTGAGTCTCTTTTTGCAGGATATTTTTTTTCTATTTTTTTTCTGTTTTAAGATAGAGCCACTGAATTGAAAAAGCAATTGAAATTGTTAGGCATTCTTCTATGCTAGTGTTACACAGAGAGAAAAGTTAAGTTAAAAACATTTTTTTAATCGATAAAATTTTTTGTAGAAAATTTTAAAAATCATGGACTTTTCTCCAGAAAAATTCAATAGTCGCAAAATTTTCCATAGAAAACTTTAATAATCGATAAGTTTTCCACGGAAAACTTTAATAATCGATAAATTTACTATAGAACTGTTAATAATCGATAAATTTTCTATAGAACTGTTAATAATCGATACATTTTCTGTAGAAAACTTTAATAATCGATAAATTTTCTAAAGAAAATTTAATGTAATCGATAAATTTTTAATAGAAAATGGTTATAATCGATAAATTTTTAATAGAAAACGTAAAAATATTATAGATATTTTAATTATCGATAAATTTTCTACAGGAAACTTCATTAATAAATAAATTTTCTACAAAAAACTTCATCAATCGATAAATTTTCCATAGAAAACTTTAATAATCGATAAATTTTCCATAGAAAACTTGAATAATCGATAAATTTTCTGTAGAAACTGTTAATAATCGATAAATTTTCTATAGAACTGTTAATAATCGATAAATTTTCTATAGAAAACTTTCATAACCGATAAATTTTCTAAAGAAAATTTAACATAATCGATACATTTTAATAGAAATACGTTATAATCGATAAATTTTTTATAGAAAATGTAAAAATAATTTTTAATAGAAAATTTTAATTATCGATAACTTTTTAATAGAAAATGTTAATAATCGATACATTTTCTATAGAAAACTTTAGTAATCGATAAATTTGTTATGGAAAATGTTAATAATCGATAATTTTTTCATAGAAAATGTTTGTAATCGATAAATTTTTAATAGAAAATGTTGGTAATCGATACATTTTGTATAGAAAACTTTAATAATCTATAAATTTTTTATAGAAAACTTTAATAATCGATAAATTTTTAATAGAAAATGGTTATAATCGATAATTCTTTATAGAGAAAGCTAAGAACATGAAATTTAAATAGATAATTTTAATTATCGATAAATTTTCTACAGGAAACTTCATTAATAAATAAATTTTCTACAAAAAACTTCATCAATCGATAAATTTTCCATAGAAAACTTTAATAATCGATAAATTTTCCATAGAAAACTTAATAATCGATAAATTTCTATAGAACTGTTAATAATCGATAAATTTTCTATAGAACTGTTAATAATCGATAATTTTCTTAGAAAACTTTATAACCGATAAATTTTCTAAAGAAAATTAACATAATCGATACATTTTTAATAGAAAACGTTAATAATCGATAAATTTTTTATAGAAAATGTAAAAATAATTTTTAATAGAAAATTTTAATTATCGATAAATTTTCTACAGGAAACTTCATTAGTCGATAAATTTTTTACAGAAAACTTAATTATCGATAATTTTTTTATAGAAAACTTAATTATCGATAAATTTTCTATAGGAAACTGTAATAATCGATACATTTTTTTAAAAAACTTTAATAATCGATAAATTTTCTATAGAAAACATTAGTAATCGATAAATTTTCGATATAAAACTTTAATGATCGATAAATTTTCGATAGGAAATTGTGATGATCGATAAATTTTCTGTAGGAAATTGTAATAATCGATAAATGTTCTGTAGAAAACTTTAATAATCGATCAATTTTCTACAAAAAAAATTTAATAATCGATAAATTTTCTTTGAAAAGTTTAAGTGATGGAAAATTTAAGACAAATGTTCTCCGTGTAGAAAATTGTTTCATTGCCTATGTATGGTACTATTTATTGCCATTACTGTTGCTGCTGTTGATAAAGCTGATGATGCTGTTAAAAGGCCTAGACTATGGCTAAAATGAAATGCAATTTTTCTTTTTTGTTATTATTTTTGCAGTTGTTAGTGTGTTTCAACACCCCTGGCAACAACATATTTTAATATATGCTTTTATAATGCATTTATTTTTTCACTAGATTTAATTTCTGGTACTTTTTTTATTGTAATTTATGCTTCATGGCATCCGAAAAAAAATGGAGAGAAAATTTGTTGGAAAAATTTTTGCTAGGACATGATTACATATATCGTGTAAGACTCTCAAATAGTTTACTATTAAGCCTTTGCTTTAACCAGTTAATCTATTCTCTTTAGACCTCAAACAAAATTATGTTTCAAAGAGATGCTTGACGGTTTGCTTGATGTAAGGCTTGATGATAACATTTAAAATTAAATTTTCTCAAAACGTTTTTGATTCAATTCCAACTGGAGTTTGAGTAAAGCTCATAAATTTCGTTACTTTTTAAATGCTGGATATTTTATGACTCTATGAATTTGTAAGTCATACGGCTGCTTGTCGTCTATAAATTTTGATTTTCCCCTCTTCTGTACTGTGTAAGTACGAGCCAGCAGTGAATGAAATTATAATTTATAATGAATATTACTTAGCAGCAGAAAAATGTAAATGATGTTTGAAAAACTAAAAAAGGCACTATTTTGTTGCAAGTAACAAGTAAATCATTATCTTCGTATCCCTGCTGCGTTACAAGTTGCAGTACAGTCCTCTGGTTCTATTGTTTCAAGCGAATGATTTGTGAAGCGACTTTTGATGCCAAAAAATATTTTTTTAGCTTTTTTTTTTATTTCAAGCAAATGGTTTATCATTTACAGTTATTTATTTAATTTTTCCATTAAAAAATTAAAAAAATGAAATTAATTGGTACTTTTTAGAAGAAAAAAGTACTTTTTTAGATGACACTTTTTTAGAAGGTACTTTTTCAAAAGGTACCAAATATTCATAAATTTTCACGAAAATCAGATTTTAAGGAGCTCTTATTGGTTCGCTTATTAGGGTGCACAGTGAGAATCTTGCGATAGGGTAATTAACCTCAATTTGCTAAGGCGTATACAACGGATCGGTCTGCATTATTATTACTGATGCATCACACATACGTTGGCATTGGAAATAATTTTATGTCTCTTGTAACTGAAACATTGCTGTGAAGGTAGAGCTGTTAATGTTCGTTAGCATACACTACTCGGTCATGTCAGGAATATCAATTGCATGAAAACACTCTCGGAAAAGTTCAGAGCCGCCATTGAGAATAGTGGGGAATGGGAAAATGGTGTAACGAAACAGTCTTTAGATTAATTAAACGTAATTTGAGTAGCTTCGAATACAGACTAGGGAGCATTGAAATACAGGACAAGATTTAGAAGAACGCTTAGCATAGTTGCCCTAAGTCATTACTGGACATTGCATTCTGGACACCGATGCTTGATGCACCTTAGTTGCAGGAAAAGGTAGTGTCGGTCTCTCCACAATGCAGATAATCCCACTGATTTGTCAAAGACAGAGATTGAGAGTTTAAGCAGCTTCAACAAAAGCTGCGAATTAATCCAGTGTTAGAGGTATTGAATGACCATGTCTTAAGTGCGCTTATCGTTTAGATTGACACTGATTTTTGCCAACCTACCTACCTAAGGCAGATGACGGATATTGCACTATTAACTTTATAGATAGGACAGCACCATCTAGTAAATAAAAGGAACCGGTTAGTAGTTGCAGGTAGACTGAAAGCGAGAATATTGTTGCAAAAATGCGGAACATTTCCGCAGATTGTGGTGTTGATGACAGACTTAAGTTGTTAAAATTCTTACAAATTCGAAAATGTTTCCAATTTCTTTAAAAACTGGTACCCTCCTAAGTATTCACTCCTTTAATGACCACACGTAAAAGCCAATAAAAAAATTGGTTTTCAACAATTGCATTTGAAATCTATTTCCAATTAAGGTAATTATCATTAACAGAGCTAAAAGTTCACTTTAAAACACTAGTACTTGTCCCTTTCCCCCCCTCTCTCCCCGTCAATAAATTTAATCGGTTGCCAGTAAATGCTTTCTTCTCTGTGAAATGCAAATGAAAATCCACATGTAAAGGCAAATATTTTTGAAATTCAATAAATCCACACATACACACACATATGGGCGTATATGTGTAGAACAATGAAATGTTTGTACACACATGTGAATATTTGTGCATTGCGTATGCCTATGTGCATATACATATATGTGTGTGTATGTTTGTAAGTTAACAGTAAATATTAACTCATAATTCGTAAATATTTCTCTCCAATTCTAGTTTTAAATACATTTTATGGCATCCGCAGCATATGAAAAAAAAAAAAGAAAGAAAAGGAAAAATCATAGTGAACAGAAGAGAATTCAACAATAAAAACTTATTTCAATGGACTTGAAGGCACCAACTACACAAATATATGATGGGGAGGACTAGAAAAGGCGGGCCGAAATTGTAAGACAAATGTAGTAAGTTTATCACACGCACACTACTGAAGAACTGGTAAAATGAAGTTACATATGTTGGGTCATTTCATAGACGAATTTTTATATGAGAGCGACCAATTTTTAAATCGATAAATTTTTTAATCGACAACTTTGCTATAGAAAATGTAATCGATGACTTTTCTATAGAAAATCTTTGTAATCTATAACTTTTCAATAGGAAATATTTGTAATCGATAAAATTTCTATAGAAAATCTTTGCAATCGATAAAATTTCTATAGAAAATCTTTGTAATCGATAACTTTTCTATAAAAAAATTTCATATTCGATAACTTTTATCGATAACTTTTTATCGATAATTTTTTTATCGATAATTTTTTTGCAAAACATTTCTGCAATTAAGAATTTTCTAAATGAAACTTTTTAGATCATAACTTTTCTATAGAAAGTTTTTATAATCGATAACTTTTCTATTAAAAATTTTTGTAATCGATAAATTTTTTATAGAAATTTTTGTAATCGATAACTTTTCTATGGAAAATCTTTGTAATCGATAACATTTTTTATAGAAGCTATTTGTAATCGATAAAATTTCCTATAAAAAAACTTTTGTAATCGATAACTTTTCTATAGAAAACCTTTATAATCGATAGCTTTTCTATAGAAAATCTTTGTAATCGATAACTTTTCTATAGAAGATATTTAAAATCGATAAAATTTTTTAACTTTCCTATAAAAAATTTTCATATTCGATAACTTGTGATCGATGATTTTCTATCGATAATTTTTTTATAAAACTTTTCTGTAATTAAGAAATTTCTAAATGAAACTTTTTAATCCATAACTTTGCTATTAAAAATGTTTCTAATCGATAAATTTTCTATAATCGATAACTTAGTTTTTCATTATAAAAAATTCATAAATTTTTTAGATGTGGATTTTATAATCAATACGTGGAATGACTCACATAATAGTCATATTTTCTTTACGTCTTCACTTTCTCTGTGTGTGTACAAGTATGCATTAACATCGTATGTGTTTATTATGAATGATATGCTGCTATATTACAACCAACAACCGATTGCCATAAAATTTAACTGAGAAATCGACCACAAAAAAATTTAAAAAAAAAAGAAAAACCGATAAAGAGTGAGAGAAGAAAGATGATGAAAAATAAAACAAATAAATGTAACGGCACCAGCAATAAACATAATAATGAAATAAAAAAAGAATCAGCAAACATATGAACACATGCATACAAAGCGTAACTGAAATATTACTGTGAGAATTATAAAAACCAGGGAAAGAGAGAAAGAGAGGGAAAAAAAACGGAAAGAAAAAATTATGAAAAACCAAACGAGAAGCTTGCTTATATAACAAATTCTGCTGCATACTCGGCAGGATATGGTCAAGATGGCGGCATATGCATGGACGCCGACATGTATGTCCATATACATACGCACTTTTTTAATACACATATGCATACATTGGAATATTGGTAATTCAAGTAAACGTAGTTACATTCGAATGCAAGAATATTAGTATTTGCATGAGTGTAATGAATGATGTGAAAGCGTATGTGCATGTGTGCGTGTGTGTAAAATATCGAATTTAACAAAATCCCCTCAAGAAATATTTTGTATTGATAATGTGCAGCACAACCATTCCTTTATTAAATCCAATTTTTTCTTTTCTTTCTTCTTCATTTGATTTCTTTTCGTTTAGCAACACTATGACAATTCAAGGCAGTAAAAGATTGAAAGAGTGTGTGTGTAGACAGTATGTAAGTGAAGTAATTTTACACTTGATAAGTTCACAACGAATAGTTTGAGAGTTTGTAGAACAGTGTAAAAAGCAGAGAACATTTTAGAATATGCCGGAATATGCAAAAATATGCTTTAAAAATTGTTTTGCCCATATGAGCATATTTTCGAAAAATTGTACAGTACAAGTCAAAATTAAAAATATAAAAGCATATTCCTTTGCAAAAAGAATACATAGGGGTAGGGCTAAAGGGTAGAAAAGTGCTTAAAAAGGGAGTTCGAATAGAAATCGTTAAACAAAAAAAAATTTTTTTGTAATAAAAAGTGCACTCACCTCGAAATATTTTGCGTTTGCCAGCAATTTGTAGAGGCAATGAAACGCCAGCATCGAATTGTAAAATAACACGGGGTGGTGCTGGCACCGGGGCAGCTGTTGCTGCTGATGCTGTAGACGAACTGGCTGATGTTGAGCCTGCTGACGGCGACGACGATGACGACGACAAGTTATTAGCAGTTGTTATCCCAGAGGATTTTATGCGTAAAGGAGAATTTTGTGAATTTTGTGCCAAAGTATGCTGATGGTGATGGTGCAGCTGAAATTGTTGTTGCTGTTGCTGTTGTTGTTGTTGTTGTTGTTGAGCCTGATATTGACCTGTTATAGTAACAGGATATTGTGAAGGATTTAAACAAACACCACTAGCCTGCTGGTGCTGGTGTTGCTGCTGCATTACAGACGAGCTAACTGATGCATTTGCTTGATTTGCTATTGGCGCCGCCATGGGTGTTGTAATAGTAACAGCTGTTGGTGATGGCCCATGAGCCGGGCATATTGTACGCAACTCACCATTTATGTCCATGTAAATGGGTTGTTGGCCAACCGAATTACTAGCAAGGCCTGAGGTTGTTGCCTCTAGAAGAGGCCAAGCACCAGCTCCACCACCACCATCACCACCTATTGATTGTATTAAATGTATTGGCAATAGATGATGATGCTGTTGCTGATGATGAAGCAGTTGATGGTGGTGATGGTGATTGTGGGGCGAATTGGAATTGTTGTTGCCAGCCACATTGATAACAGCTGTGTTAGTGGTTGATAAATGACCGTTATTTGTTACATTGTTGGTGGTAGTGGCGGTGGCATTAGCAACAGTCATGCCTGCTGGCGTCAGGTGTATGTGGGGCAAACCCTGACCCGCTAAAGAGGCTGTCATTGCCAAAATATTTTGAGCACAGTGTTGTTGATGGTGATGTTGATGTTGAGGTGGTTGCATCGTCGCCATTTGTGGCTGTTGCAAGTTATGATGTTGCTGATGATTTATATACAATTGTTGTTGCTGTTGTTGAGTTTGTTGTGGGGGTGACACCTGTTGCAAGGCCATGGTAAGGCTTTGAGGCTGTTGCAAATTTGTTGAAGCCAATGCTAATGCCTGCAGCATGTTATTGCAGGTTATTAAACCCATCTGTTGTTGTTGCTGCATCTGTTGCTGATAATAAACAGTTGCGTTCTCATAATTTGCCAGGCTAGCAGAACTACTGGACTTACTTTCCTTGAGCTGTGGCGTTTTATTTTTTGCAGCAGCCGGCTCAAATGGTGGCGCCAATGGCGTTAATTTCGACTTCAAAGCCTTTAGTAAAGTCTTGGTAGGCGTTGCAGCTTTAGGGCTCGTGTGAGCAATTTTCGTTTTCACTTTACCGTCGCGTTTTTCACGTTTCGTTGCCGTCAGTTCGCGTGCCACGTCACAATTTAGGCTCTGCATTAAACGTTCGGCGGCCGTTAAGCCCGTATACCGGCGCGTATTATTGTTATCGTCGACACTGCGTGGTGTAGCGCAACTACCCGAGCTATAAACCGCGCGTTTCGTGCGTTTGAAAGGTGAATTACCGACCGAGGCACATTCTTTCGTTTTGATTTGTAAGGGTTTCTTTACCGTTTTCGCTTTGTCCTTATTATAAACCGTTTGAGCGTTATCGATAACTTGATAACTTTCGCCTATAAACGCCACCAATTCGGAGCAGGAAAAATTTAACGCGGGATTAACATATACTGCATTACTTTCCTGTTCCTTCTCTTTATTAGTCTCTACCGTTTTGACATTATTTATCGATTTGTTATCGTTTTTCTTTACATCACCATTACAAATCAGCTTTTCGTTGTTATTATTACGCAACTTATCTCTACATTTGATGTTATTTGTTGCTGTATGTTTACCCTCACAATTGTTATCGATAACCTGTTCGATAATGCGGAAATTTTCAAAATCGATTATACGTTCTTCGTAAATACAACTGTGGGAATAGTTGGGTAAATCGTTTTCGTCGATTTCGTCTTTTATAACCTCTACTGCTTCTAAAACACTATCACTATCATTAGTATTATCGATAACAAAACCATTTTCCATTAAAGATAACACACTCTGTGCGCCTGTTTCATTACAAAAGCATACAAAATTAGCAGAATTGTCATCTTTTTTACATAAATCAACGTCACCAATACAGTTATCAATCAAAGGAAAGTTATCGATTTCATTTCCTTGACTATCCTGCAAATTATTTACACTTTCTCTCTGTAATATTTGTTTATTATCAAATTCCTTTTCATTTTCTTTTACATTTTGTTCATTTCCTTCTTCAGTATAACCGTTCAATAAAGCAGTTATCGTTGTGTTATCGTTTGTAATGAAACTAGTTTCATTGTTGTCTTTTAAATCATTTTCATCAGTAAACAAGTTTTCTCTAGTCTCCGTATGATTATTATGTATTTCGCAATAAAATTGCAAAGTTATCGATAAGTTGTCGTTGTCTTCAGCACAAAATTCACAGCATTTTTTCGCATTATCGTTACCATTCTGAATAGCTAGTTTAGTTTCACTAACACTTTCTGTTTCTTTTGAGATATTTTCTTCACAATTTCTATTTTCCTGCTTAGTTAAAGCTTTGTTATCATTTTCATTTCTACTGCAGGACCAAAATTCTTCATCGAAATCTTGTATATCGTTATCACCAACTAGAGCATCAGCTTCATTATCCAACGATAAATTGCCAAAATCTTCCTTTAGCATATTTATTGTATTTTCCCGTAATCGATTACTATTACAGGCTTGAGTTAACTCTTGTTTCATATTATTGTTGTTGTTACTTTTTGCAATTAGTTTATTAAGATTTTCTTTAGCATCCATTGATTTTAAAGAGTTTTTACGTTTTTTCTTTTTATGATCCATATTGGATTTGAGATTTTTCGTATTTATCGATAAGTTATCCGATTTTTTCGTAGTTAAATGTGTCACCTTCTGTTGACTTACTACCATAATAGCGATTTTATGTTTTTTAAGCTTTGAAACATTTAGTAAAATAACATATTACGTAAAAATTTATTCGTTTTTTTTTTTATTAAGTTATCGCTAAAAACGGTAAATTTATCGATTAATTATTGCTTTCTTTTTTTACTTCACTTTTTTAATTTTCTTTTTTTGAATATGTTAATTTTGTAATTGAATTAAATTTTATTTATCGAGTTATCGAAAATATTTATGAAGTTATCGAAATAATTTGTTGAGTTATGAGAAAAAAATTATTTTTATTTCACTTGTTTATTTAATTCAAATCACAAACTTTTTTGATGATATTGAATATTGGTTATCGATACCTTATAAATTTTTGGTTTTTTATGGAATGTAATCGATAAATATGGAATATATTTTAGTAATTCAGTAATTCATTAATTGTTATCGATTATTGTGGAACAAAATTTTTTAATTTTTATATTTTTATTTCATTTTTATTTATTGTAATAAATTGTTATAAAAAGTATAAATTATCGATTAAAAATTTATCGAGTTATCGAAAAATAATTTGTTTATTTTCATTTCACTCTTTACTTGTTTCAAAACATATTTTTGGCATTTTTTTTTTCTATTTCATATTTTAGTTATCGATAATCTCAAAATCGTTATTTTTTTCAATGGAATGTTATTAATAAATTTGTTATAATTTTATCTATATTACGTAATTTATTATTTAGTTATTGCAGTTATCGATTATTTTTTACATTTTGAGCTTTCGTTAATAAGTTACGTACATGAAGGTTTTTTCATTTAACAATTTACATATTTAAAGTATGTTAACAATTGCTATTGCCAGATTTACTTTACTGTGTAATTTAAAAAGTTATTAAACACTTGTTATCGAACTGCATTAAAATTTTCGATAACAATTTTTTAAGCATTTTTTCAATTTTTAAGACATTTTGTGTATTTTTCATTTCTCCACTTTTTTCTTTGAAGTTATCGATAACAGATTTAGTGGTTTTCGTTTTCAAACAGCTGTGTTATCGTAGGACTTCATTTGAAATTCTTATTAGTATGTAAACTATGTTTAGTAAATTGCGTTGTAAATATGTTTATCGAATGTTATCGTTTTGTATCGTCAATCTGTAATGAAATAAAAAAAAGTTGGTATCAATGAGAAAGGAAAATTAAGAAAAATTATTTTTCTAGAGTCTTAAAGAAAATAAATTTTTAGTATCGTATGAGCTTCAACTTTTAACGCCCACTTTAAAGGGGCGTGATATATAAAAAATATTACAAAGAGAATAATTTGATCAATAAATCGAATACCAATGGATTCGTTGTAACAATTATTGCTTTCGAACTTGTTTTCGATTTCTATGGCAACAATTCAGTGCAAAGCCAAAATTAGTTTAAGGTGCATATCCTCCATTTAACCACACTAGGGTAGCATATGCTAGTATTGTTTCACTAGTAGCATTAGAAATCCAATATTTTGCTGTTGGTTTCAATGTCCACATTGTCAGATGCACGTAAATGTGAAAACTGTTTAACGGATGTTGCCATATTTTAAAAATTGTTGCCCAAATTTCTTTCCAATCTATCAATTTCAATTTAATCACTTTCAATTAACCTTCTCTTTACTTCACTACTGAAATGACAATTTATTATTAAATTATTGAACATCACCTCAATGACACTGCGTTTAATAAGTTATCAAACGAATTTGTCTCTACACTTTTGTATCGATGACTGACTGTTTCTCTAACAATTCACTCTCACACGACTATTTAGTGTGGCTGCTGCGTTAACAATGTATCAAGTTTTACTATGTGCATGTGTATTAAAGTTGCCAGTTGCCATTATTTGACATGGCAAATCGCACTAAGCCAGAGGGGAGGACAAACTCAGTCAATGACGCCTTCCCCACTTATAAAGGATGACGTTGCGCTTTTTCTCTCTCTCTATCTCTCTCTCTCTCTCTCTCTCTATCTCTATCACTATGCTGCTGATGCTGATGATGTGTCACTTAGTGTACGTGATGTCCTGCCGATCATTATTTGGTTGCATTAGCATTAAACACTGTCACCATTCCTATTATAATCACTTTGTTAGTGTTGTTGTAGTACATATTACAACTATTAATTTATATTAATTCGTTGTTGTTGTAGTTGTTATTATTGTTTTCTTTTTAGTTTATGCACTATGGGGTTGTTTAGTTGTGTAGTTTTAGTTCTTTAGTGACGCCATTAAGACAACTTCCGAAACGAAGCAAACAAAAATAGAGAAAATCGTGTCCCCATCCTCTGGTGAATATTAGAATAACAGCATCCTACTTTGTGCACCCTATAGCACTATAGAAGTTGCAATTACTTATTACAACCCTTTAGTTAGGATTAAAACCCAGTTACTCACACGTTCTGTGTGCATCTCGAGTGACGGGACCTACAATTTAATTTCGACTCCGACGTCCAAGTCTTACGGCAAGCCTACGAAATGGACAAAATCGTCATCGTACAAGTGCAGAAGTTTCTATCCACACGAGTCCAGGAGAGTCTTACAATATTGCACGTGCCCTCCTGCCGCCAACGAAATTGAGCTTTCCCGTAAAACGACTGGACAACATTCAAATGGCAACCCTATTATTCCAAAAACCTGCCAGAGGAGAACAATTAGTTGTTTAACAAGGAACGAAAACGAGAAAAAGTTGATGGCACAAAGCCGACTAGAACCCAGGCATAAAACACTGGAGTACATTATTAAGTCGAACTGGACCGAGCGTACTTAACTTATTTGTTCTCATATTGAAATCCTTCGGTACACAGTATCTACAAAAGATAGCAAAAAAACTACAAAGAGATAGAGAGGCACACAACACACAGCAGTAGTTATAAGAGAGTGGGTGGAGAGGATTAAAAACTATGTGGGAGATTTGTTTACTTTTGGGATTCCATTTTTTAATGGTAAAACTACAGAAGTTTTTATCTCATTTGGTAGATATAAAGCAACAACAACAACAACAACAACAACAACAACAAATTATTAAATATTGGCCACATATTATTACTGCTGCCGTTATCTTTTACTCCCTCTGTCTCTCTCTCTCTCCCACTCTCTCCCACTCTCTTTCACTTTTAATAACAACTTGTTGATATTGTTTGTTGTCACTTACAACAACCACACTCGTAAAACTCTTAGAAACAAAAAAAACCAAATAAAAATGAAGTGAAATGAAGTGAAACAATAAAAGGCGACTGACGTCGTCTAGGCTTGTGGTAGTAAATCCAACAGCTGTTTAGTCTGTTGCTTAGCAACACAATGTAATCTTAATACATACATTGTTGTTGTAATTGCTATGGTACTACGGTATTAATGTTATGTGTTTAACACCATGTACACCACCACCATCGCTTTAAGGTCCCAGCTATTGCTACTTGCTGTTGTTATTTAAAATATTCCCTGCGTTGGTATTAATGGCGATAGTATTCGTTATGCCTGTGTAACAGTGTGTGTGTGTGTGTGTGTTATAGCTGACATTATCACATATTTTTTGTTTAATTCTTAATAAAATTATTTCGTTTATTAAACAACAGCAACTGTTAATATTTTTTTTTGTTTTTGTTTTTGTTGTTGTTTTTGTTTTTATTGTAGGAAAATCTATCAAAATTTGTAGAAACAACAAGCAAAAGTACAAAAAAAAAATTGTCAGTGTTACCGCGTAAAGCTTAATATCGATGTCAACTGTCGCTTATTAGTATTATCTAATTGCTTGCACAGTGGGCTGTTTAACATGAAAATTTAAAAACAAAAAATCTGAAAAAATTCGAAATCCTATAAAACTCAGTTGGCGACTAATGAAAGCAGCTTATGCTCTATAACTACAGCTTAGACGAAATTCTGCCATTCTGTTTCAAATCTGCTGATCTGGCAAGGCTGTCAGCTGTTAAATACGACATTGGCAATATTTTGAAGAAATTTTAAGAGATTGTAAGCGTTACAGATGATGTCAGGCTTACTTATCATCGCAATGTAAACGCTACGAAAAGTATTGCTTTCGTTATAGAAACTGTGTCATAGGTGAGTGATGGGCGGGCTGTGGTATATCTGTTAAAGGTTCGAATAATATATTTTCTTATAGGCTGCCTGACCATAGCAGTGTTTTCCAACCAGAGGTCATGGCAATTTTGAAAGCGGCGCAATGCTTGTTGAGTGGAGAAATTTTTCTTGAAAATTTCCTAATTTTTTCTGACAGTCAGGCTGCGATTAAGTCCCTAACGGATGCATTTTTAACTTCCGTCCTTGTCCATTAATACCGAATCATTTAATCAAGTAACTCTGACATAGGTATTCCGATTACCTCAATTAGTTTAGATATCATTCACTGCAATTGATGTCGCCGTAGTCTAGTAGGTAGTGTGTTGGCTTATTAGACGAAAGGCCAGGGTTCGAATCCCCGGTCAGACATCAAAAACGAAATATGAAAAAATATTTCTTCGGCGACTTCCTCTCAGCAGATTTCTGGCAAAAACTCTGAGAGTAAATAAAATTGCCATGAAAAGTTTCTCAAAAAAATCTGTCGTTCGGAGTCGACTTTAAACTGTAGGTCCCGCCACTCATGTATAAAATTAGCGCACACAACATAAGTTGGTGTGCAGAAGCCTGAGGCTCGTAATCCTGACTGAAGGGTTGTAATGGCCAATTATGTTATGTACATAATTATGTTATGTATGTCACTGCAATTACAGAGAAGCTCAATTTCATTGGCATTAGGAGGTTGCGTGCAATATTATTAAATTCTGCTGGACATGTATGAACAACCGACTCACTTCTATGCTTAAATCACATTACCATCCATCGCAATTCATAAGGGGCATTGTTCTTTTGGTAGGAATGCCGAAAGACTTGGCATTCCGTCAAATGGCCTCTCATTTTCTGACATCTTTGAGCAAGAATGCTGCTTATTTTGGAGTTGGGTGGGATTCCCCTAAAGAATGTTTGATCCCTGGATAAAATTGATTGTGGTATCACAATGGTCGTAATTTATTTCTTAAGATGGGACCGCCACCTTACCTAACCTAACCCACAGAAAGTGAGACAGGCAATCGACTAAAGTTGAGTGTGTTAATGAGTGGCGGAACCTACAGCTTAACGTCTACCTCGGAAAATTTGACAAAAGTTGACGACATGGTTCTACGATCAAATGGCCACACTAAACCTCTACCTCTTTTCTTTTTTTTCCTTTTCTTCTTGTTTAGCTAACTGTTATTTGTCTACTTTTTTTGTTGTTGTTGTTGTTGTCATCATTAAAATATTATTTTGCAAACAGAGACTCTCTACGTGGGTGCTAACTTTTTAGTGTAGGCGTACTGCGTATTCTATGAACACGAGACATATATTGTGGCATATGTTTCTGTGTATGTGTGTTTCCTGTATATTAAAATATGTTGTTTTTTTCTATGCATTTCCTTCCATCCATATTTCAGCTATTTTTAGCTGCTACTGTTCTATTGTGTTGCTATTTTAAGACACACACTCACTCATTCCCTTTACCTTCGTTTTTATTTGTTCCAATACGTTCATTCTTTATATTGTTGTACATTGGCTAACGTTTGTAATTTATGGCCAAAATGGAATATTTATTTTCATATTGTTGTTGTTGTTGTAAGTGCTTTATGTCTGCCATATGTTTACCGGTTAATCTGAAAGAAAATCGATTGAAAAAAAATTAATTTCTAAGAGTCCCTCGCAAGAGGGTAATGCTTTAATAATGAAGAGTTTAGCAATTATTTTGTTAAAAATCTTAGAAATGAGATTGAGAGTTTTTGTTTATTACAAAGGAATTCAACTGGAAATAAGTCCCTGGTCGTAGGATTATAGGAAAATGAAAATAACTTTTGAATTCAAAAACATTTTTCCGGAAATATAGAAGGAACAACAAGTTGTTGCATTCAAAATTAAAGCAAAAACAAAGAATATACGCAGGATATGATAAAATACCATCAACATTTGTAAACTAAATACAAGGGCATTAGAAATTGGCTTCAAACCAAGCCAAGCCGAGAATGAAAAAAAAAATTGTAAGAACTATGGGAGCGAATCACCAAAAACTCTCTGCTAATCGCTATCTATTCTCCATTCCTTAGAAAGTTATTGCAGGTTATTCCTCCTAGCAAGATCAGCTATTTTTTAAATTCCTCAAACTATCACAAGTCCAAGAATCCAGCAAGGGTTGATCCAATCAGCTTGCCCGCATCATCTTTTAATAATTTCTAGTTATAAGGGAGCTGAATCTTGAATGACAGTCTGATTGCCAGATAGTTTCCTGTTCTTTGTACATTCTGTTTGATTTTTTCCATTGAAATGTTGGGTAAACGTCCATAACCTCTAATTCGAACTGAACATTGTCAACAACAAATTTAAGAATTTTCTTCAAACGTCTTGAAAATCCTAATTATTGGATTTAAAACTTGCAAAGAAATCCCTGTAGATCTTCAAAATTTCTTCATGAGACTAAATGCATGCTTTACTGATTTGATTCTGCTGTTTTCAATATCCGAACAAGTGCCTCCAGAATTTTGTATTTAATTGTTACTTTACACACTTTTCGGGAACAATTGCCTTTACACTCAAGCAAAAGCCACATGGTAACGGAATTTCTCTCGGTCCATAAGCCTGCAAATAGTCTACGAGGCAAATGCTTATACAAGACAGCTGTTTTCTATTCTGTATCGTACATACATAAGTGGAGTAAATAGTAAGGAGATTACATGAAGTGAAGCATTCCTTGCACCGCCTTCAGTTACCGAGACACTTGATTGTCTCTTTCGACAATTAAAAAGTGTGCTGGTTCTAGCGAACTTCACACTGAATTTTCATGTGATCAAAGGCTTCTGCCTGCCTAATGTTTACGTCGGCTGTATTGATACGACCCTATTCGGGGGGCCCAAGAAACTGTTTTCTTACTTGGTTCTGTTGCCTAGGCTGGAATTTTAACCACGAGTTTTAGTCTAATAACTCAGCACTCTATCCACTAGACTAAGCCTACTTATGTTCTATTTTATTATTCTTTTTTATTATTTTTTTGTTTGTTTTTTAATTAAAATTTTAATCTCAAATAAGAAATATTCTCTTCCACTTTTTTTTTTTTTTTGCTTTCAATTTTAATATTTCAAAGCAAAAAGAAATTTCAAAAATTTAAAATTTTTGCATTCAATTTCCTTGCAACCATTTCTCAAGATGCGTCCTGTCTAAGGCGTATGAGTTATTTTGAATTGAAATTAAATATTCAACATACGCGGTGTGGTACTACTACCGCAACAACATGCTTCAATCACAGAGGAATTAAAAATAAACACAAGCTATACACGTACACACACACAGAGAGAGAGAGAGACGCATGCATGCAAATGCAGCCGCGAGCAAAACAACAATCATGCAAAGAGATAGAGTGAGAGAGATGGGGAGAGAGAGAGAGAGAGACGGAGTGAGAATAGAAATAAAGAAGCACAACTAAATACTCATTATCATTATCAACGTCTCTTATCAAATGAAAAGCAATGAACACACACACACACACATACTTACACACATTCACACAAAAAGAAAGGAGAGAGTGAGACAGAGAGAAAAGATTTAAAAAATAACAGTGAAAGAAAACAAGAGTCATTGTAATTAAAATGACAATAAAATGACACGATAAAAGAAAACGAAAACAGAAAAACAAAAAAACGGAATAACAATTCACAAAAAAAAAAACAAAAAAAAACAAGTATTTAACCATGAGACAACAACAAAAATTAAAAAAGAAACACCATAATAATGAGAATGTAAATTAAAAGCAAAACAACAAAAACAAATAGAAAAATGAAAAACATGTGAAATTAAGAGCTGACAAAACGGGTTAAAGAACCACAAGAGTGTCATGAAAACTGAGTAGAAATAATACTTAAAACTAAAAAAACTACAACAACTACAACAACAATACATAATAATAGAACATATAAAACCAACAACAACAACAAACCAAAAGACAAAATGTTAAAAAATGGTCAAATTAAAGAAACGAAATGAAGAATGAAAAGAAAATTTAATTAAAAATCCTAGTAAATCGCCCACAGACCAAAAACCCACAGCAGCAACAACAACAAAAATATAAAAACTATCACACGCAAACACAATATGTACATAAGACTTATGCTATAAGCGTACATATGTATATAGCAACATAACCTAAGAAGTCATACATGTATGCTTAGGTTATGCTACAGTCGACCATATGCGCATACACATTCGATTTAAAAGCGAACATTTTAAGAAATTTTTACAAACGTTTTTAAAACTTATCGGATAAAGCAGATACTTGCGGTTGCGTATAGAAAAGTGGCCAAACACGTAGATAGTCTCTGGCAAGCGGCCACATAAGTCACACGATGTTTCCTAGTTAGATTATGTTTGGTTAGGTGACGTAATTTCTCCTAAAGCCATGCGAAATTCTCTTTTGGACCAATTCCAGTCAATTAAAACACAAGAATATACATATCCTAGCATATGTTTTCTAGCCTCTATTTGGCTAGATTAAATCATTTACTTGGCCATGTCCCTTATCCTAAATACAGACAGTTTCATCACGAGTGTGAAGAATGAGGTTGCCAAGCTTTTATATCGTTCGTGGGAATAACAGACGATCTCTTTCACCACCTACGAGTCGTAACAATGTCTCCCTATTAGTGCTGTAAGGACAGAGAGAACTCAATAATTTTTCGGTGGGACCAGAATAACATGCTGTTTCGAACACTCTAAGTTAAGATATGGTCAGTTTAACCTAACAATATAAAAGGACCATGAATCTAGCTGCTTAAGGCATTAGTCTACTAAATTCAATTGGATTGACACAAGAGAAGAAACTCGAAAGACTGCCAGTTTACTTAGTTAATTGGTGTTTACAACGCTTTAGTCAAGATTACAACCTAGCCTTTCACAGCACCCATGTCGGGTGTGCAAATTGTATTCATTTGTGGCGAGACTTCAAAACTATAGTCTTACAGAGCTAGCAACTCATTATTAAAACGACTACCTTGCGATCTCCGCTGGCTTACCAATGGCATAGAATATGATCCACCATAGCCTTTACTCCTTTACATGGCCTACAGATTCCAACAACATCCCACCCATGTCTCACACCTTCTCATGCTTAGAATAAGTTTCGTTTCCATAGGACTGAGCTTTGCGCCACCAAACATCCCCGTGTATGATTAACGAGTGAATCAAACTTTGCCCTTATAATTCCAAAAAAGAAGTCCACTGGTGATCTGACCGGTTTCTCAACTCAATAGCTTCTAAAGCTGTGTCTAATCTTGTCAATTCATCCGCAACTTCGATGCCAATAATGAATCAATCACTAGATGATCCAGCATAATCTGATCTGTTAATCTGACATTAGATCGCTTAACAGCCAGACCCCGGTGTAGGGTATAATTGTTGTACTTAATAAAAGCTAGGAGAACACGGAAGCATAAAAAGCACACAAACAAAGAGACGGCAGTAGTGTGTGAACAATTGTATAAAAACAACAACAAATTTTATATTTAATCTCACATATACACATACGAACACATTGAAAGCATCTCATTTAGAAACCAGAGAGAGAGAGTAATAGTAATAGAGAGAGAAAGAGAAAGAGAGGGAGTTAAAGAAAGAATATTTACGAAAAAACTAACACTAACTCAACACTGTTATTCTATAAAACACACACATACACGCACACGCACACATAACAAATGGGGAAAATGCAAAAAATAAACAGAAAAAGCTTTCGATTAGAAAAAGAAAACCAAAACCAAAGATAAACAGAGAGTATAACAGAATGTAATAGAGAACTTGACAAAAGAGAGCACAAATAAAAGCATAAATTATTACGTTTTAAATTTTAACAAACAAAACTTTCTAAACTATGGCAACACTCCACTGTAATAATAAAAACAAAAGTAATGCACATGCCACGTGGTCATGGTGAATATGATGGAAAATAGAAATTTTACCACGATTTTCTAAGAGAAAAAAGGGCTTTTGTTTTGATAACAGCAGAGAGAGAGAGAGAGAGAGAGAAAAGACAAAAAGAGAGAATATTTTGTTGTTGTTTACATGCATGACTTATTGACTTTTACAACTCATCATCATCCCTTTTATGTAACTCTGCTAGCGTATGGGTATTTGTGTTTGGTTAGTTAATGAATGTAATATGATGAGAGTGTGTAGCATAAAGAACCGGGTGTTTTATGGTTACGAAATATTCCTCGCAGGAATAATGTTATGATAACTTACACACTTTAAAGGCATATTATGTGGCATTTATGTGGTAAAATTAATAAAAAAAAAACGGGGGTTTTTAACCTAAAAATGTAAAGAGAAAAATAGGCAGCAAGATATTTCAACATATTTTTGGGAAGATAGAATAAATTAAACTCAAAATTTATTTCCGAAAACACTTAGAAAGAAAGACGAAAGCAAACAATAACAGAGAAATTTCAAGAATAACACATAAAAGGACTTCAAAATATAGTAAAGTAAAGGCAATAATAATAACAAATCAACAATAAGATTCTAGAAGTTGCCAAAACCATAAGAAATGAAGAATAATTGCAACGAATGGCAATATTACCAGTGAGTTTTGGTAGAAAATGTCAAATATAAGCAAAGTTCTAAAAAGTTAACCATTTTTTCAGTGGCAAAAGTAAAATTAATAGAAAAACAAGCACGATTTCGTTGAAACTTTTATTTTATTATGATACTTGCATCCTTGCCGATGATCTAAACGTACACAATATCACTTAAATGAATCCCTCTCGATAAAAGTCTTTGTAGTCCAGTGGGTAGTAAGTTGACTTCTTAAACGAGATCTCGTGGTTTAACCCCTTGCTCAGATATGTTGAACAAAACAGAATACAGAAAAAACAGATTTCTTTCGCAGGATTCCTCTTAGTAGTTCTCTGGCTAAAACCCTAAGCGTTAAAAAAAATTGCCATGAAAAATTCCTTAATAATCTAACGCTCGTAGTCCCTATTAAATTGTATGTTCCGCTACTCATGGATAAAATTAACATAGATGGTGTGATAAGCTGGGTTGTAATGCTGACTAAAGTTCTTTAAGTTCTTCGTTTTAAATCGATTGTTCCCTTAGGCCTTTATTGATAATGAAAAATTAAATTTAATTTCCAATATTTTTTGTTTCTTGTCTGTATTGGTCACAAATACAAACACACACACACACACACACATTTCATTTCAGTCTAAATAAAACGGTAAAAAGCTTTTCAATAATAACAAACATAAACAAAATACAGCAACAAGTTATACAAGAGAGTGAAAGCAATTCTATATTCTCTACTCAAGCTACAGTTTACTTCTTCTCTTACTCACACTCCTATTTAACTAAGGAAATAACTGGACTTTTTTGTATTATTTTGAGAGAAAAAAAAACGGAATTTTTTTTCTTTTTTTTGTGTATGTGAGAACATAAAACGGATGTCCGGTTATTTAAAAGCATTGAAATGAAATGAAAGGCTCAGATAATGTACACAAAAAAAAAAAACTATGAGAGTAAATCAATTGAAGCATGGTATACTGTGTAACGATTTATGCGGGCATGTGTTACGATTTTTTTTGTTTTTAATTTTTTTTTTTGTTTTATTTCTGTTCATAATCAGATTCAATTAAATTATATGCAACATTGGTTGGTTTTTTTTGTCGCTCTGCAATGTATTTATTTATCCTGTAAATGGTTCAGAAATTTTTGCTGAAACATTTTACCCGATAAATTAATTTAATTTTATTTATTGCCGTGACGAATTTTAGATTATTTGCAGCGATTCCTATATCTTTACATTTCATTAAAACAAACTGTATGTGTATGAGTGAGATATAATCAAAAATTTTTTATTCCTTTGAAAGACTTTCTTTTGCAGTACCCTGTATTTAAGAAAAAAAAACGAGTTTCTATTATTCGATATCATGCCGAGTTGGATTAAAAAATTTTTTTTTTAAAATAATTAATAGAGCTTGAATTGATTATTTCCACAATTTTAACACATTTAAACAATTATTACACGCACTTACGCTTATACACACGCACACATCATTAAGTATTTATAATAAAAAATGTATAATTTATAATGAAATTAATTTCAAAGTCAATAAAATTAAATTATTTCGTTAACAATTACACGCATGAGGATTACAGAATGAAGGAATGGAAAGTTTAGCAAACAAAATTATATTCGAAATCTAATTTACAACGCATAGATGCGCACTGTATTTGTGATATTAAGCGCAAGAAAAAATAAATCAATGACAGCATGTGAATTGGTTGTAGAACTCATTCCTTCTTCCTTCCTTCGTTTTTGTCCACTTTTCTGTACATTTCAAACAGTATCTCTCGCTGTAGTCTAGTAGTTAGTGTGTTGTCTTACTAGACATGAGGCCACGGTTCAAATCCCAGGTCACACATCTCTAACGAAACGAAATATGAAAAAATATTTCTTGGGCGACTTCCTCTTAGCAGATTTCTGGCAAAAAAAAACTCTGACCGCTAAAATAAAATGGCCATGAAAATGTTTCCAAAAAAAATCTGTCGTTTGGAATCGACTTTAAACTGTAAGACCCGGTACTCAAGTATAAAATTAATGCACATAACATAAGTGGTGTGAGAAGCTAGATCGTAATCTTAATTGAAGGATTGCAGTGACGAATTATGGCATACATTGTGACCCTTTAATTCCTTCTTTTATTAAAATTTTTCTTGAAAAATATGAAATTTTTGTCAAGAAGCGGAAAAATTCCCAACAAAAGTGTTCAGATTGCATTGTCACAAGTCACAAACTTTAAGCTCTTAATCTTGTTACACATGCCAAGGGTTATAAAATATTAGAAGAAGATACATTTTTAAAGCGTTTTATGCTCTTAAGCTTGCCATTCTTTTCATTCAAGAAACCAAAATATAACGAATTAAGAATAACGAATTTATTGTACAATGACACTTGGTTTTAACATTTGCGCTGATAAAGGATAGAAAAAACAAACACACAAACACACACACACACAGAAAAAAATAAAAAATAATATATGAAAATAAACAAATTCTCACCTAGACACAAAATTCAAGACACAAAATTAGCACCAGTAAAATAAACATTTTTATTAACGTGCAATTGTGACTAGAACAGCAAACGATACAATACCACCATCACACTCCCCTCCTCCCCTACTATAAATATTGAGAGCGCCAAAGAATGGCACTCTTAAAATGTTTGCATGTTTGTATACCGGGGCGGGGGGTGGGGTTTGTATTGAAAATCGTATTTCAAATGCTTAATATTCTCACAAAACAAATTTATTTTATTTTTATTTATGCATACCAACACAACACCAAATCCATATGAAATTCTATGTATTTGAGTGTGAGTGTGTATGTGGGTGTGTGCATATAAGTGTGAAATTATTTACATCCTTTAAGCAAGAAAAGTCATGTTTTGAATTTAAATGAATTTCGGTTTCCTTTTTTTTGTTTTTTTTTCTCTCTCTCTCTGTTCATATTCATTGCTAAACATTCAACCAACAATCATATACATACACGCACACTCACACAGCATCATAGAATATACACACATACATATACGTACGTGCTTATAGAATAACGTTACAGCTGCTAACGGGCTTTAATAAACACATTTACTCTAGACTCCTTCGTCCTCTACGCGCAAGTATTTCAACATCATGCATGGCACCTTTATTTATGCACAAAAAATATACAACACAAGCAAGCAAACACACCAGACATTCATACATTCACCCATTTAAACTCAAACTCAAGCACACACAAACACACACACGCACACCGTTTGCTTGTATAAAAATTATATTTCCATACGTGAATTAAACATACGCATACAACACAACAACACGCATACAAGCATTCTCTCACTCTCCCTCTCCTAGTATTCACAACATGGAAGACAAAAACCGTGTATTCGTATGGCATCTCCTAACATTGTGTCTCTTCCGCTCTCTCTCTCTCTCTCTCTCTTTCGCTCTTTCTCTATTATAAACCGGTTCTGTTTAGTCTTTAGTGGCATGGCTTGTGTTTGTATTGTATTAGGGCAGCCATTGAATTCATATGTACGATGAAGACTAAACATGTCGTATAAACACATACCCCCATACACACATATGGACATGCATTCATATTTGTACACGGCCACAGACGCAATGATGAATGATCGTTATTAATTATTCAATAAATTTGTTGTGTTACTCATACGTCTCGTTGTCATTCTTGTTGCTTGTATTGTTTGTTGTTGTTATTCGATTGCTGGCACTGTGAGCATGAAAGGCAAACAATTTTTTGGCATGAAATGCACATTTTTTAAGAAATATTTCTCATATGAAATTAAGAGGCTGCGAAGCGATTTTATTAAAAAAAATTCGAGGTTTTCTTATCAATAGTTGGTGTTAAGATTACTATGGCGGGCATAGGCGATTCGATTACTTGGGTTACGTGTCTGTTGAAGACTGTTTTTTAATTCAGGCTTATTATATGAAACTAATGTTGATTTGAGAATGACAGTGAAGTAAGCTGTGTAATGTTTTCTACTATGAGAAAATAGAGAAAAACATGACAAAAAATTCTTTTTTCCGTCTAAGCTTAACAGTCCAATATTTGTATTGATACGTAGGTATTCCTTGCCCTAGACCCCAACCATAACCTGTAATCGATAACTTGCCCTGCATTTTTTTTTTTGTCGATGACGTGAATTTTTTTTCGCTGACGTACATTTTTTTGTCGATGATTTGCATTTTTTTGTGATCACTTGCATTTTTTAGGGCGATGACTTACATTTTTTAGGCGATGACTTGCATTTTTTTGATTTTTTGATTTTGTCGCCTGTAAAAAAAAAGAAAACTGTTTTGTAAGCCTTAATACCATGGATAGGTATCTAACCCGCTCAGTCCACTTCCTTCATAAGTCCATTTTTTTATCTCTCTTATACGGAGAATTTTTTTCTCATCTGAATGAAACATAATTCGATTACTTGCCCCCAGCAAGCTCCTGGCAAAAACTCTAAGATCAAATGAAAGTGGCTCCCAAATGCGTGGAAGACGCAAGTATACTACAAAGCCATCGATGTTCATACATAAATCTCTTAGAAGATACGCCTGAAAATCTTAATATCTGCCAGTATCAGAGAAAATAAGTGCTATTCATAGGGCTTAATAAACAATAAAACTTCCTTTTATCCCCTATACGGCCTATCTACAGTGTCTCATGCATGCCTTCAATGATCTCTTACATTGGGAAAATTTTTTAAAATTTTCATCAACTTTTCTTATTTAATTTTTCAATTTTATTTATTTTTCTTAAGAATATTTATTATTTCCTACCCTCTTCTACTATTTTTCTTTGTTTTTTCTAGTTTTATTTTGTTCCACTGTGTGGCAACCAGCCTGTGGCATTGTTTTCTTTAAATGTTGCCATTCAGACAAATTTTGTAATTGAACTTTTTCTCTTTCTCTCTCTCTCTCTCTCTCTCTCTCTCTCTCTCTCTGTCTCTATTGTTGTTGTAGTTGTAGTTGCATGTTGTTTTAGCCACTTGTTGTCATGGCTGTTGTTGTTGGCCCAATTTAATAATTTTTTTTTGCATTTTTTAATGGGAAATGAAATAAAAGAGAATACCCTGTTGGACTTTTCCTGCTTAAATTGTGGGAAACTTTTGAAATATTTTCTCTTAAGCGATTACTTTGTGGTTCAACTACTTCTCGTTTTTCGTGGTTTTTATTAAAATTATTGAGAATTGAGATTTTTTTTTTTTTTTTTTTTTTTTTTTTTTTTTTTTTGTTGTTGTTAATTTCTAAGGAAATATCAGGGAAAATCATGAATATTATAAAATTTTAACATGGTTTTGGGAATATTTTCTCCTATTTTCTTTTCTCAGAATTCAATGTTCATTAATTTACTAGATTTCAAGGGTTTATAGCTTAAAAACAATGAAAATAATAAATTCAACTCCCGTATTTAATTATACGTACGAGCATTGAGGTTTTAGAATGAAAGAAACACTATAACAAATCAACAGTAATATTCTAGAAGTTGCCAAAATGAAACTAAATTATCATTACAATACTTTAGCCCAGATAATTACAATCTTTTCACACCACTCATGTTATATAAGTTAATTTTATCCATGTGAGGCGAAACCTACAGTTTAGAGTCGACTCCGAGAGACAGATTTTTAAGAAACCTTTCTTGGCAATTTCTTTTTTACTTTTAGAGTTTTGCCAGAAGGCTGTCAGAGATGCCTGTGCTGGGATTTAAACCACAGGTTCTCGTCTAATAAGCTCTACTACTAAGGTACGACGAGTTAAGTCTTCTACCCACCAAAATTTAAAAATATTTGGAGTTCTTAAGGCAGTGGAACCTACTCCGCTAAGCCAGGAGTTAACGTAGTTACGACAGTCGATAAAAAATATTAAAAAAAATTCCATAACTTTAAATAACATATTTAAACGTTCTATTTCCGACATATATTTTCTGCTATTTGGCCCTCTTGCTTTTCCCCATCATGTTGTTGTTTTTAACCAGAGCAACAACAGAGCACATTAATCATTTGAGCTGTCAGTGAAGGTGTTTACAGTTCAGGGTTTACGTTCGTTTTTTTTTCTTCTTCGTAGAGATAAAAAAATAAAGAGAAACAAAAAATTATTTTCGAAAAACACTCAACTTAATTCAAACAGCAACTGCTAAAACAATTGTAAAAAGCAACTCAATCAAAAGCGTATTACATGCTGACAAACAGTAAAAAAAATCTACGAAAAACAGTTTGAATTTCAAACTTAAGCAAATACAAAATGAAAATGATTTGGAGAGAAGGAGAGGAGAAAGTATAGAAAAAAATGAATTGATAAAATTATAGCATAACGCGCAAATAAAGAAACCATATTTTATAAAAATGAAAATAAAGTCTACTTTTAGGGGGGGGGGGCAGAAGGATGTCACAGCAGCAATTTAAAAAAACATAAATTTTTATGAATTTTTTTAAGATTTAATCACTGATTGTTCAATATGGAATTGAAACTTTCAATAAGTAAACGAAATTTCGATAGCGGAAGCCAACATGTTACACAAGCAAAACGAAAACGTTTAGAAAAACATTTAAAACTACTCTCGTTATTTACTCAAACAAAGTATACAAAAACAAAAATGTAAGAATAACAACAACAACGACGCAGCAGCTGGTATTTAAAGATTTTTCTTTTTTTCCATTTTTTTTTTTTTGCTTTCTTTAAGAGAACTGAAGAGCATGTCTTTTTAAATTCTAAACTAATGTTGTTTTAAAACTCATCATCATATACAGACTGACACTCACACTCACATACTCTCATACACACGCATACTTATTTCCTATGTAGTGACAACAGACGTTCCACAGGGCTCCGTATATGAGCCACTACTTTGGAATATGATGTACGTTGGAGATTTCGACTATAATTACAACACGGGTCCACAATTGCAGGTTTTACAGACGACAAGTCGGTCTCTAAAATGGTTAGAAACATAGAGTAGACGAGTAAGCATGTCTTGATGAAGCTGGTTTGACACTTGCTGCACACAAGACAGAGGACGTCTTGATAAATTGTCCCCTTAGGGGACACTAAAATCGAACAGAAGAAGGCTTTAAAATACCTCGGGGTGATTATCGACGACAAATTGAACTTCAAGTCATCAGCGAGAAAGCATTCGTAACCCTGAGAACGATGACAAGGATGTTGAAAAATATTGGAGCACTAAACTCATTGCAGAGGAGAATAATATCGAGGGCTATAAAGTCGATAATGTTGTATGATTGGAGGCACTCTCCGTTGGATCGACAATGGGAAAACTGTTCCCGGTGTATCACCTAAGCGCGACTGATGACTTCAGATCACTATATCTGATTAAGCGGTGCTGGCATTGGCAAAAGCAATACCTTAAATTATATTGGTGGATGAGATAAGACGGACATAGTTTCTCCGGCTCGTGAACCTAGGACAATGGCTGCAGTCATTAAAGCAGAGAAACGACGGACTTCCATATGCAAATGATAGTCGCAGTGGGAGAACGGTTTAAGATGGGCATTTCACCGCATCCCTAATATAATATTTTGGTTTTAGAACAAACATTTGCGAGCAGCATAACTTCTACTTTGCCTTCAGTATAGCCCACCTATAAGACCAAACTGTGTGGATGCGGCCAAAGATGTGCACTGCTGTACCCTATAGTCTCTCTTCTACATATTCTAGTCAAGATCCTTGTGCCTAATGCACTATTACAGCCTCTAGCCTGTTGTCTTACCAGATTCCGAGTAGCAGCTGTGTAGCTAAATAACAAACAGAACATGAAACTTTAAAAGGATCTTTAGCAGGCTAAGCTTTAGTACTGTTTCTAACACTTAAATAGGCAGAACTGCTGCAGTAGCATGCTCCAAGGACCTCTTAGGAGGCAACACTTACTCTTTAAAGGCATATAATAAATGGGATTTTTTCATCATCCTTTGCATCCTTGTATGGTTTTTTAAAAGCAATTTTGCGATTTTCATTGCTTTTCTCTCTGTTCTCTAGAATGTTTTTTAAATGTTTTAGGAATGTGAGTGAGCCTGTGTGTGTTTGAAAGCTTTTCTTTTCGACTAATATTAAGAGAATGAGGCCATAAAATTTTTTTTTTCCTATTTTTAAATAACTTAACATATACAAGAGTAAGTTCATCAAAAGATAAAAAGAAAGAAAGAAAAAGCATTGCCTCCTTCGATGTTCAACTGGCATGTCATATTCTCATCACCATTACTCTCAACGCTAACGTCATCATCATCATTGTTGTCATTGTCGTCACTCCTATGAACAAGAAGTGAATGTGAAAAGTATACGAAAACATACAACATATCCACGCATAAAATTGACAAATTATTCTTCGTCGGCTCCTTAGTCTTCTGATGCGTGTAAGCCTGGACCATATAAATGACGTTGTCGTGTGACAACATCAATAAGAAAATGGAAACGGAAACGAAAAACCATCTTAAAATGTAAATGTAAAGCTAAAATGCAGAATATGAAAGTAATGGTAATAGAAAAAGGGAGTTAAAAAATTTTACAATCGAACCAAAACTACAACACAATACCCTACAAGCTTTAGGTGTTGAAGAGCAATTGACTTTTAAGATCTTATGGTAGACATGCTTCAACTGGACACTGGATAGTAAGCAACCATATCAACCAGATGGGAATACAGCATAACGATTATTGTCACAGACAGTTGAGCGCTTCATAGGTTAAAAATCTTCATCACTACTACACCCATATAGAGCTCCTAATAGCTTTATTCAGAAAATCGCAACAAAGGAAATAAATCATCAAAAATCTGGTAACCCTATCATTCTAGACATTTCTACAGTAAATTCATCACATCGAAACTTGACTCAGGAAACTGAAACAAAACAAATAAATCCTAAGAAGTATGGGGCATGGCAACCCTATCATTCTAGAACTTGCTACAGTAGGTCAATTTCATGCTTAGCTAACAAATCTTAATTCAAGAAACTAAACTAAAATAACATCTCTTCTCCGGACATGCATCACGTTTAAACAGGGTCTTTAAACCACTGGTTTGAACATCATGAGGCCTGGACCAGGCAATAGAACATTTTCTTCTAAATTATGCTGTCCTGAAATGGACAGTAGATGACAAAAAAAACCATTGATGCCCAATCACTATTTCTTTAAGAGACAAACTTTAAAAGCCGCGGCAAATAGCATGCAGCGTGCTAGAAACATTGCAGCATACATACGAGTATGTATATCAACTGCGCCCCCCACACTAGCAGCAGGCAAACAGTAAAAGGAGGCTACCCACTGTAATGAAATAAATGAATGAATGAAAGTGTGACGTCTACAAGGAATTGAGTAGAGAATACGGCCAGGACAATATTCCAATTTTTCTGTCTTTTTGTTACTTTTATTCGCTCTTAAAATAATCGTTTAAAGTGAAATGCATTTTTATGAAAGTGTATAGAGACCAGAAAGACGATAACAGAGGAATCAATACAATATAATACGATAACAATAAAAATTTGAGAGCTTCTTAGCCAACTTACCTTAGCAAATTGACCTCAAAAAACAAGACAAGTGGTTACGTTATGTTACAATGATAACCTCAAAATGATATTCTGCGTATCTGCCTGTGTGTGTTATTCAATAAACTTTTGTATCACATTTCTTTTGTGCTATATTCTCATTCATTTTCTGTTGCTCTTTCTCTATCTCAGTCTCTCGAAACAAATCGATTTTAGGAAAACCTATTTTTACCGAATGAGGATAGAACACATGAGATAGGCAATCTAAAAATAAAACTTTTTTTCGTTAAGTAAGTACAAAAACGTAAAGCTTTGATTGGTGGTATGGTTTGACAGCCTGTTGTTATGCACCACATTTTTTGTTTATTTACCCAGAAGCATAAAAACATGAGTTATAGTCATCGTAGTCTGCCTATCCGATGGTTCAGATGCTACACAGCAAATGATTTTTTTTTTCTTGATACTCCCCTCGAGATTTAATAAAAATCCTAGGTCCTGTACGCTTATATGGCAACCTGCGTTAGAGTTTATTACGACCTAAGGCCTTAAGCAGTGATCTGCTGGTGCTTGCAGAGTGATACTAATACTGTGTTGTACTCAAAAGCTTCTTGACTCTAAATCCCAGCGAGCGGCAGATTGAGAAGGCAAGGGGTAGACGTCATCGCAAATGAAATAAACTTCTTGGAGGTGAACCCGTAACCATAATTTCCAAATTAGGCAACGAGAGCTTCTGGAATCCAATTGCAATCCAAAGCTTGTGTCTTAATGCCAACACTAGGAAAGACTTACCCACGCTACAGGCTAGTTCATTCACTTGTTGGTTCATGTAACTACTTCAGGGCATATACCGTTGACACTCCCCGAAACAAAAAGACTGCTGATTAATGCTGTGTGAAATGATTCCTTTAAAATTAACCCTTCATTGTATGCCACAAACACAAAAGCAGCTGTTGCAAATTACAATTCATCAACGTCATCATCATCGTCATTGCTGGCAACACTTGTCGCCATCATCATCATCATCCTCACTATGACTGTCATCATAAAACGAAATTGTTCTGGTTACACACTGTTAAGGAGAGCGAAGTCAAGCAAAGAGGCAAAGAGGCGACTGTAAGAAATATCACAGGATATTTAACAAAATTTATCCTTATTTTGCAACGAACGAACAGAGATGATGAATAACATCCGGGTTTCGTTTTGCAAGAGTGTTGCAAGACTAAAGTTGCTTAAGTTGTGTCGCATTTATTCACTTAAATTAACACAAAACATATCGATGACAGTGTCGATAAACATCGGCAACAAAATTTTCGAAAAGTTTAAAACATCACACTCACTGCCATATTAAAGATACGTCTTATGCCACGTACAGTTGGTAACGAATAATTAGAAATTTCTTGAAAAGATTTAAGGTTGACAGAAGTACCTTTTTTTAATGCAAAGGAAACATGGTCTTGCAATTCTGCTTTTAGAAAACAAAGTTTTCTTTGCTACTATTTAGCTGATATATGCTGCAATTCAACTTTAAAGAAATTGTATGGCATGAACATGCAACAAATTATTGCACGCATAGCTTATGGGTTGAAGGAATTCAAGCCATTCAATGGACATTCTTTATGAACAGCCAGCCAGCCAGTTTCACAAAATGTGCAGGAAGGAAATCAACTTCTGGGGAAAAATAGGCATGAAAAATTACCAAAGAAAACTATGTGTGTGAAGGCAAAACAATTTACAACAACAACAAGATGGAGGCAAGTGGAGAAAACACATCACAATTCATTTCTCAACATAAAACCAATAATATGATGGCAACAACAATAACAACAACATTAACAGAAACAATAAAAGTCAGTAAATGTCAATTGCCTGGAGATGGCTGGCTGGTTACAGCATAAAACAGCAACCGACCAACCATCTGATCCAACAAAGGTTGTTCAGCCCAACTGAATGGTCGGCTAGCTTATCATCAGCATCAGCATCTCACTTCACCCTCAAACCTACTCACTATCCTGCCAGTCTAACAATTTAAACATTCTGAGCCATGTAAGGGAATGCTACGTAAAAAGGAAAATAAATGGTAACTGTGACTAGCTATGGGGTTTGTACGTGCGTGTGCGTTAGCATGAGCATATAAGTGTTCAACGAACTGAGTGTGGGTGCCGATAAAGAAGTTGTCGCTGTGGTTGTAATCGTTATGTGAGCTGCAATTCAAAACAAAAAACGAAAATGCGGCAACCTTTTTAAGTTCGAAGTAAAGTTATTTTTATAGCATAGACCAACAACAACAAAGTGTAGAAGAAAAACAACAACAAATCTATTGATTCAGGTTATAAAACTATGCAAAGAAAATTGTTATTATGATGCTGTGGATTAACAAGGGGTGAACAATTCTTATCGATTCATAAATAGATTTTTGTTATCAATTACATATATCAATATGTTATCGATGACATATGATAATATTCATTTTTATTAACAACGTGATCGATAAGTTTTCGTTATCGCCGTTATCAATAACAAATCTTTTTCAGTCTGTTTAAAAGAAAAAAAATGTTATCGATAAATTTTCGATATATTTTATAGTCGACAGTAATAACTTACTTTTACAAATTAATCAAAAATCATATTTTCTGTAAACAATTTATATCATTTTATCGATAACTAACTGTTATCGTTCTTGTTATCGATAACACTTTATTTAATGAAATATTTTCTTTAATTAAATTTTTACTGATTAATTATTGTAATTCATAAACATGTTGATATCGAATTTTTTTTATCGATTTGATCGATAAAAATAATGTGTTATCGATTATTATTGATTTTAAAATTTTTGTCATTGCTGTTAGTAATATCAAAAAATTTAATTTTATCACAAATTATAGAAATAGAACAAAATTATCGATGTTATCGAAAGTATGTTATCGATATAAAAAACTTGCTGTCAATATCAAAAATTTTTAATTGATATCAAAAGACTGTTATCGATGGAAAAAAATTTTTATCGACAATAAAAATTCGTTATCGATAGCAAATATTTGTTATCGAAAGCAAAAAAATTTTTATCGATTTCAATAATTTGTTATCAATATCGAAAAAGCTTTTCTTCAATTTGTTTAAATAGCATATAATTTCTGTAATTCCTATTTATCGATATTAGCGATAACTTTATATAGGGCCAATGATGGTTCTTCTCTTCATTTTCTTTGAAGTAGATAAAGCGGTTGAACAACAAATATTAAAAGATTAGAATTTATGGTTTATGGCTGCAACAAAAAAAAAAATTGTTGGAAAAATGAAGCATAACAACGGCAACAACAAACCAACCAACTGAATTGAAAGTAGAAAGAAGAAGAACAAGAATCAAGTGTAATTTATTTGTGCTGCGATATAAAAATGAAAATAAAAATGGAAAAAAAAACTGAAAACAAAACAAAAGAAAGCAAAAATCGAAATGAAATGTGAAATCAAAGTATTAGAATGACACACAATGCGTGTGTAGTAGTATTAGTGTATAGTAGGTGCACAAGGTGTAAATGTAGGTACAAGTGAGTGTGTGTGTGTGTATATGTGTATACATAAAACGAGAGATAAAAATTGAATGGAAAAGATGAGTATTGTAATGGCCCTGAGCCATAAATGGCTATCGCTTTGTAAGTGTATGTGTGTGTTCGCAAGCGTGCTTGCGTGAGTGAGGGTGCAAGTGAAGAAGAATGTTTAAAAGTGTATGAAGATGCGTGCGTGTGTAATCATTTGTAAAAATAATGAATGGTTTTTGCCAACATTGACGTTTCACTACACCAGTGCTAGGTTATGGCGTGTGTGTGAATATGAGCGAGGAGCAATAAAAGAGAGAGAGAGAGAGAGAGCGTAGGAGAACAGGATGTAGTGTGTAGCAAAGGTGGTCATGGTCTTTGTGGCGTGTAAATTGTAGAGATGTTAACGTTGTATTTTCGGTTTTACTCGTTTTTGTTTTTTTTTGTAGGAAGACTGGTGTATGGATAACCGTTAATAAAAGGATGCTGATAATAACCAGTTCATAAGACGTGCCATAGATTATACAGCCTTCCAAGGATAATAGCACAGTGCCTCAGTAAAGTGTTATGTCCTACAAATGTGTTCAGTTGGGTGTAAGCGCGTTGTACTCCTGTTCCTGTACTACAGTAATCGTTTTAAGGTAAGCACAACTCATCAGCGAATACAGTAGCAAACACAAACAAAAAAAAGGCTTAAACACGTCTTACTTATGCTTGTAAACTGTTACCAGTACCGTTATAATTTAATAGAATATTTAATTACAAAACAGCAACAACAGCAACAACAAAAATGTTTAAGCAAATGCGTAAACATTTCAGGTGGGGGAGGGAGGGTTTTTAAAACTTAACGGCTTTAATAAATTTCATGACAACACAGTTACCGTTTGATTCATATTCGCATTCACAATTTTTATTGTATAGCACGGGCGGTGGTATGGTAATAATTCTGAGCAGGTATTTAAAAGAGATTTATTGCGTCAAGATTGTGTGGAGGCGGTAGTAAAACATGATAATTTTACTCAACACTCCCTGCCCCTTTTTTAATTTGCATTTTTTCTACTTTACTTTTCCTATTTCCCGTTTTAATCTGTGATTTAATCTGGAAAAAGGAAATCATTAACTTTTACAGTCAATTGCCTTTTGTAGGCGAATTTCATGAAATTTTAATTCGTGTCCTACACGATCAGATAAAGAGCTGGATTACTTACTTTGTGAGTATCACCGCATAATTAGTCAAGGCACAGCATTCAGAAGAGAAGCAGGAGTCTTGCTAATGGGAATACCTCATATGCAGGATTGGATATGTGGAGGGGGAATCAAATTTACTAAGTACCCAGCAGAGCACAAAGTAAATGAAAGAAGCGCTGTCTTAATCGATGAGCTTAATGCATTGAGCATAAGCAAACAAGAGAGATGAATTAAACGAATTCTTTCAACATCCACAAGAAGTGGTGTTGCAGTAATTGAGATAATCCCACTATCACGAGGAACTTTGTATTTTAAGTGTGACCAGGAGGATCTTTTTAATACGTCTCACAGGTTTCCAAGAACTTTATATTTAAAGATGGCCACCGACTTCAGTAGAGAGTTAATAGCGCTGAATGGCCCTCCATGTCTTTTAGATTTTCAAAAAATTCTTTAAAGATTTTGATTTTATTTCTGCACCCCCTATACTTTACTGAAGTTTAATACCGTAGAAGCGTATAAATGTGTGTGTATACCCTTTAAACACATACCGGGCCACATACACATTTTTGTAATGGAATTGTTTGATGGCAAATATTTACAGTTAATGTTGCCACAAATGCAGCTGTAATGCACAGTTCTCCAAACATTGACGATAAAAAGCCACAAAAGTATTTAAACCGGGGGGATGGTGAGTATGAAACTTTTGCATTGAAATTTCTCTGCGATTCCCAGTGATTTTTTGTTTTTAACTTCAGCCATAGTTTGAGGGGGTGGGCCCAACTCTTTACAACATTTAACGACTATGTCAGTGTCTCTAGGCCATAGAAAGGAGGATACTGTAAACCCTATTGGAAATTTTAAATCGATTTTTATTTTTCTCAGTGTACTAGCATAGCAGAGTGCATAAGTTTTTCCAAGTAATTCATGCAAACTATGTGTTTATGGCCACACTTTTGAGCCTTTTGAATCTATTGTAACAGTAAATTTATTCAAATTAAAACAGTTTTAACGTTCAACTGTGATGATAAGCAAATTGTTGTAAAAGTTTTTTGAGATTTTTTTTTTATTTTAAACTTTCAAGCCAAAAGTGAATCCCTTTCCAATCAAATATCAACAAACGCTGTATGGTGTGACCTAGAATTTCGCCAATCAGACATGTTGAGCAATGTAATTGGAATGTGGCAACAATTTTCAATAGGGAAATAAACGATAACACTGTGGCTACATGAAAAATGTCCGAATCAAATCCACTTTGCAAGCGTGATCTATCAAAATATGGAAATTTATTGGCGAACTTAAATGAAATAAACAAAAGTATTTAGCGTACGGAGGCATAGTAGTCGAATAGGTAATGTGTAGGCATATTAAACGAGAGTCCGTGGTTCAAAATCCAGCTCAGACGTCTTGAACAGAACGAAATACTATTCTTTTGCCAAATTCCTCTCAGCGGACTTCTTGCAAAGACTCTGGGTGTTGAGTAGTGGGCTTTAAATTGTAGGTCCTGCCCCTCACCTACATAAAATTAACACACACAACGTGGGTGCTGTAAGAAGCTAGGTTGTAATCCTTACTAAAGGGTTGTAGTGACCAAAATCAACAAGTTTTAGAGAATAACGTTTTAAAATGCAACTAATAATGTGGCAACAAAGTTTACTTTAACATAAGAACGCAACTTCGATTCGATCCGCTAAGTAATCCACAAAAAAAAACCGGTTTTCCCTCTTGACAGTTACAAACATCAGCGTCAACCCAACATACCCACACTTATTTTACGTTTCCATTTCCATAAAAATTCTATAAATTCCTGCGTCTCTATACAAATTCCAAACATTTCACATAAACACACTCATACACACTCACCCACAAACATTGTTGTGACATACACACATTCGTACTGACAGACTGGCATAGAAAAAAAATGAGATCCAAAAACCGTTTGACATTTACAAAATAGAATGAAAGCTTCTTCTGTAACACAATAATGAATATGAGAACCAAAGACAACAACTAAAACAACAGAAACAGAAGAACAAGACAACAACAACAACAACAAAAATTGAAATTGAAAAAGAATTCACAATTTACAAAGCACACGCACACACACCCATGTAGACATGTAAACAACCACCTACTACCAGCATAAACATTGAAATTCACCACACCTTTGCATTACTTAAGCCGACACGGCGACGACTCTTCATTTGTTTTTGTTTTTTTTTTTTTGCGTTTCCAGCTGTGGAGGAATAAAATTCCGATGCTCTGCTAAGCAAATTAAACACAAAACAAGAAGAACGAAAAGGAAATGAAATGAAAACAACAATTTTGCCGAAAAGCTTTAATGTGGAAAGGGCATGGGAGAGATGGTTATGAAGTAATGAGAAAAGCGCCAATAATTGCAACGAAGAAGAAAAATAACAAAACAAAGACGGAGGATTAGAAAACAGTAATGCCAACATCGATTTATTTATTATGCTTTAAAGTGGCAAGGAAAAAACGTAGAATTTTTAAAAACGCAGTTTAATGTCGGCATTTTGTAATCGAAATAAAATGGTACGCCTGTTTACTAAGGCGGATGATCAATAAATGCAAAGTAGGGGAAGAAGTATTAACGAATTTAATGAATGTGGGCTTCTCTGAGCAAAACAACGAGAAAATTAGTGCAATGGGTATAACGGAAGATCTAATTTCGATTATAAAATCCAGTAGGAATAACAACAAAATCAGTAAGTTGTAGAAGTTCCCAGGTCTACAGTAAATTAACCTTAAGAAAAGCTCATTAAGGTTGTAAGCATGCGACTGAATTGATGTCCTTTGATTTGTACGCGGCATGGTACAAACGTGATTAGCAAAGTCGGGGGTTTCAAGATGCATTTGTGTTTTAATCAATAATCAATCCAGATTAAATAATTATCGGTAGATGTTTGATTAAAGCAGCTTCGATAGTTTAGGTTAGGTGACAGACAAAGATCCAAACCGGGGATTAAACAGTTTCCATGGAAAATCATCCCGACCGTAGAAAAAATCTTGTCCTTTCAGGAGTCCCTAATCTTAAAAGTTTATATGAAGAGTTTAGTCCTCTTTGGCATGGCAAGAACTGATACAAACTCCTTAAACTCCATTATCAAAATCCAGATGTTTTGTATAAATATGAGTGAGCCTGAAGCTCCTGGCGTTCTGAATATGGAAATTAAATGCGATTTTTGCTGAAGCCAGCATAGTTTTCTTAAGGATCTCAATTCAACGTGAATAACAGGTAAAAAAGACAAGACACTCAGGTCGAAATTCGGGAACTTGGGTCTTATGAGGTTAAATTGAAGATTGTATAGAACTGTCCGAGAGTGAAGTTATACCCTCTGCTGCAATTTAAATTATATTCCTATGTTCTAGAACCCATATAAAGGCTAGCTTTTGCTGTTGTATGCTAAAAATATCAACTCATCTCAGAAAAAGCGCTTATTTTTCTTAAACGTTAAAACTTTATAATATTTGGCCGTATTGACATCACTAATAAATTTATGCGATGTAAATAAAAGTTAAAAATTACAAAAAAAAAGCTTTTACACTCGCTCATAGGCAAAACAAACATAAAAGCTTACTTGCACTTTTGCTTTTGTAACTGTTGCAAATCATGCACAAGGGCTTATGCTCTCTCTTTCTCTGCCTTAATTTTTTTTTGCACAATAAAGAACTATCCGTGTGTGTTGTTATTGTTGTTCTAAAGAGGTGAATGCAAAAAAACTGAGTGGGTGCATATGGTAAGCACTTACGGCGTTTGTAAACATAATATGAGGGTGGTTTTTTTTTTGTGAGAGAGAGAGAGACAGAGAGCTAGCGAGTAAAGAATTCTAATTGTGAGAGCGTACGTAATAAGAAAGGGAATTTTTTGTTTTTAGTAATTAATTATGAAAACATATGTTAAAAAGGGAATTTTTTAATAAAAATGGATTTAGTTTCGTGGGGTTTTTTGTTGTTTTTTTTCTTAATAAAATATAGTTGAAGAGAGTAAAGGGGATTAAAAATTTTTTTTGGGTTGTAAGCAGAGGTTAATTTATGATTTTTTTTCCTTTCAAATTGAGGTGAATAGCGGTTTAAGTGTGTGCATGCATGTTCAGGTTTATTTTTTGATTTTTTGCTTTATGTTTCTTAATGATTTTTTTGTTGTTGTATGTATGTAAAGTATGTATGTGTATGTGAATACAAGTAAAACCAGCAAGCAGGCAACAACAAGTGCAGCAGCAATAGCGGGCAGCAGCAGCAGCAGCAGCAGCAGTAGCTTTTAACGCTGTATGTAATACAATTCGTAACATATTGTTTGAAAATTTTTGCCATAATTCGGTAGCCATTTATGATTTTGTCTCAAATTATTCAATGATTTTCAGAAACGTTTAAGAATTTCCAAGAAAATTAACTGGAAAATCTTTAAATGCCTATACAATTAGCCGACATATGTTTGACCAAATAAAAAAAACAATTTTTTTTCTTTACGCTTTACATTAGTTTGTTGTTAGTTGACTTACCCGTTATAACAGATTATGGCCATTTTGTGGAGAAGAAAAAAAAATGCTTAATTAAAACGAATGAAACCACCACATATTGTAACGTTTCTTAAGCACACATTTTTTTAATTTGCTTAGAAACAAACAACACTCACACACAAACGCGTTAGAAAAAAGTACCGTTTCCTTTAACGAAAACACATTTTTTTTTGTTCTTCACTTCACATCTCTTTACATTTTTTTTTTATTTTTTTTTTAATTAAAAATTTTAACTTAAACACCGGACTTTACGTTTTATTTACAATGATTTTCTTGATTTCATTACATTTTCACCATTTTATTTTCTTTTCTTTCATTCATTCATCATTTAATTTTACATTAAAAAATTTTCAGAAAAAATTTTTTTTTCTTTCAGTCTCCATTTTGCCTACTTGTGTGTTATTCAAATTGAAAGCGTTTAATTTCCTATTGAATACCGTTTTGTTGAAAATGTCGGCGGTAACTAAACGAAAACATTCGCTACAACATTTATTGTCTGAAAAAAAAACACACACAAAAACACAAAAACACACTTGCTTGCTTGCTACTCTCCTCATAAAAACAAAAATTGCACACACAGCAGGGAACATTTGAAAAAAAACACACACAAAGCTTTTCTTCTGACATAGGAAAAAAATACTCGCTCGCTCTCTCTCTCTCTCACTCACTCTTACCCCCTCTCTCACTCTTTTTGCAGTTTCCTTATCATTTACTTACTAACACACTTTCGTTTACATACTACGTATGCTGGCCATAATGTTTTTATTATTTATGCATGCTTTTCTTAATACAATCGTTGCCTCAGCACGTCTCGTTGTTATTGTTAATACAACAGTAGGTCTGTGTGTAGGTACGCTAGTTATGCTACCATCAAACAAACTTACAAGTTCACATACATATATTGCACACGCGAATATTATTCTTTGCATTCACACTTCTTACACTAACCAGTGTAGTGGCTAAACAAAACCAGACTAAACATCTACAGTTAGTTTTTCACAAAAAATAACAACAACAAAATGAAGCAACAGCAACAGCAACAATAGCGGCATTAAATATCAACACACAAGGTGAGTATAGTGTTAACAAACAAAAACCAAATAAAACTACTCACTCTCTCTCTCTCTCTCTCTCTTTCGCACTCTCTCTGATTTTCTTTTACTATGAGCTACTGAACAAGCAAACAAATATCCTCCTTCTAAGCACAGTGGGCCAGTGTAAGTAATAAATTTGGAAAGTGCAATTTGACCCCGTTAGATATTTTCTTGTGGGACTTCCGTAAATCGTAGGGTGTATGCGAATAAGCCACAAAACACAGCCGGCCTCAAAGTCAGCATAACTGATGCCATAGGTCAAATTCAGCGTAATTTAAGCGCCACAATCATGGAAAGTGAAACACTGCTGATGTGCTTTTCACCGAGAAACTGTGATAAATATTTCGACGATGTTATCTTCCACATATAGGGGCATCAAAAACTCTTTTAAGCGAATAAAAAATGGTATGATATCCCATAAAACACTTTGTTTGATTTAAATTTATAAATAGGAGGCCCCTAATGAAAGTCCTAATTATTATTATTCACCTTTAACCTTATTTCATGTTACATGTTTGTTTAAATTTTTTTTTTGTTTGTTTTTAACTTTAAATTTTTTTCTCCTTATTTCACAGCTCAAATGCCACTGTGCCAGCATGTAAATACTGTCAAATGCTTGATTGTTGATGTTTTGTTATTGTTGTTGAATGTGTTTGCTCTTCTGTTATTCTTTCATCAGCCATTAATATTTACATTTCACCACTTGTAGCTTTTACTAACCAAAAATCATACACAAACACACCATCACCAACGAACTTTAGTTTGCGCGCCTTTATGCAAAAATTAACAACAACAAAAACGAAAAAAACATACCCAAACAAACAAACATTCGCTAGCATGCATGCAAAGCTTTTTACTCGTGTAAACAGTTTTTCCAAAATAGTAAAAGAGAAAAGCAACAACATGAGAGAGAACTGCAAAACAATAACCAAAAAACCAAACAAGTGTTACAGTAAAAGAACAACAACAATAACAACTTTGTTTAAGAATTGGAATAATAGTGACACACACAAACATGCAAAAGAACTTAAAGAAGAAGAAGAAGAAAAACGAAAAAAAGCAACAATTTGTTGACGTAAATAACTCGAACAACAGCACACAAACAACTTGTTTTTTCTCTTCTCTTATTTCATCATAATGGTGGGTGGCAAGTTTTGCAAGAAAATAGAAAAACAAAAAGAGCCCAAGAGAGAGAATGTTTTGCCAAACGAATCAAGAGAAATGAATGCATCACACACAGTGTTGCCATTGTTAGTTATTTCCACTAAAACTGGTTATTTTTTGTTCAACGTGAACTTATGAATTTAAATATATCCGCTGATTTTCGTGATTGCACTAGTGTTTGGCAATACTGGTGGTAGGAAAAATTCATTTGTTCATCCAAAGAAACAGATGTTCATCTAATTCGCACATTCTTTTTTCAAGTTCGATTTTTTTAAATGAAAATTAAGCCTCCTGTTTAAGAGGAATTAGAATACGGTGTGCGTGTGTGTGCGGTTTCTGCTGGTGTTTTGGAGTTTTATACGTGCCGTCGTCGTTGAGTGAGGAGAAATGGGTTTATTGTGTTGTTTGCTTTGAGTATGTGTGTGTGTGGTGTTGCATCGTTTGTCCATCTGGCTTGACAAGGGAATGGAAGGAAGGGGGAACCCCAACAAAATTCATTACTTTTCAGTGTGGTCTATTTCTACCATAGTGCTTTTTTGAAAAGTGTGTTGAATTTATTAGGCATGGTGATATTTTGCAGTTTGGTGAACTCGTCCGGTATGGTTGGTTTCCAAGGTGGTGAGTTTTTACAGTGTAGTGAACTTTTCCGGTGTGGTGAATAAGAACGAATACGGCTACTCGAGCACACGTAAGATCACGTTCACGACCAGTGTGAATTAACAGGGTATGCGTCGAGGATAAGTAACTTTCACCTCCATTAGCGAATCATTTCTGTAAAAACAAAGCCCACCATTATACATAAGTTAGGGTTCGAAACAGAGCTTTTGCACTGAATATTGTTTATGGTTTAAACTGGCAAATAGGGTGTAGCGCATAATTTTTAAATAATAAATAAAACCGTTACAATTTAAATTTAATTTAAAAATTTTAAATATCTCATCCTAGATGTTTTCCTTTAATAATATCAAGGATGGGCAGGTAATTAATTAAAGGTGAAAATGGTTTAAAGGCAAATAGTTTTAAACATCTTTTTGTTTTTTACTCTTTGAAGCACATAAAAATGCTAGAACGTCTTGATCCACGCTAGAAGAAATGTGTCATACATGGCTTAAGTGGCTATTACAACCCCTTTAGTCATGACTACAACAAGATTAATTAGGAAAAAACCTTGGGTACCCTTAATTTTTTATATAAATTTAGCATTTCACCACACTTATCTTAAAGCTCTAAGCATGCGCTCTCTGCAGAGCTTTTACTAAAAGCTTTCACACAAACCTTTTAAGCCCTTAAACCACCCAAAACAAATTGAACTCTAATTTGAATTTGAATTTAAATTTCAATACTGCATTTCATAGCTGCTTCTTTTATTTTTGTGTTTTTGAACCGGATTTGTCCTTCAAATTCTTCAACAATTTTTTAACACCCTGTGGTCGGCAGCTTTCATTGACCCGAGGCTTACGTTTATCCAACCATTTCTGATAATCGTTCTTGATGCGTTTCGGTTGACTGCTATTAAAGCGTGCCTGTACAAATTCATCGCGTTCCTTAAGCCATTGGCGAGAGTATTCCCATCCTATCAACAGATTCATAGGTGGCGGGCAAGTCTATAAGTGAAGTAAAAGCTTTGGATTTAATTTATGACAGCTATAGATAGGCACATATGTATACTTACATCGCCGGCATATGAGGGCTTGAAACGTTTCTTTTCATTGATCAACTCATGGGATTGTAGGTGATTACGTGGTCGTATTAAATAGGATTTTGACCATTCCGGTTTAACGTTCAGCATTATTTTAAGCAAAATATGATTTTTTTTTGACGAAAATATTCTTCCTTTTTTTTATGAAAATTAAAAACAAAATAAAAATTATTTGCCAACAAAAATTTAAAAATTTAAATGAAAATTAATTGACTTGACAGGAAACTAAAAATTTTGAAAATAGTTTTTTTTTCTTTTCTTCCTAACAATAAAACAGGGTAAGGTCCATAACTAGAAAATAATAAAAAAAAATTATTTTGTATTCAAAAATTATTGATAACAATAAGTTTCTACAGAATTTTTTCGATAGCAATTATTTCTTACAAAAATTTCCAATAATTTACTATAGAACATTTTTCGATAACAAAAATTCTACAGAAATTTTTCCATAATAAAACTTTTCTACAGAAATTTTTTCGATAACAAAACCTTTTTACAGAAATTTTTTCGATAACAAAACTTTTCTACAGAAATTTTTTCGATAACAAAACCTTTTTACAGAAATTTTTTCGATAACAAAACTTTTCTACAGAAATTTTTTCGATAACAAAACCTTTTTACAGAAATTTTTTCGATAACAAAACCCTTTTCCAGAAATTTTCTTCGACAACAAAATTTTTCTACAGAAATTTTTCGATAACAAATGTTTTCTATACAAAATTTATCGATAACAAACTGTTTTTGTAGAAAATTTAAAGATAAAAAACGTTTCTACTAAGAAAATTTATCGATAACAAACGTTTTTATAGAAGAGTTTTCGATAACAAACGTTTTCATAAAAAGAGTTTTCGATAACAAACGTTTTCTATAGAAAAGTTATCGATAGCAAACGTTTTCAATAACAAACGTTTTCTATAGAAAAGTTTTCGATAACAAACATTTTCTATAAATTTTAATAGCAAAACCGTTCTATAGGAAATTTTCTCGATAACAAACGTTCTATAACAAACATTTCCTTATAGGGGAGTGCGGGTCTCGCCAGCCGGGGCTCCGCTCGAGGAGCTTCTTCCGAACAAACACTTTTCAGCACGAAAGGTTTTTCGATAATACACATTTTATAGACAAGGAATACTTTCGTAACAAAACTTTTTTTATAGCAAATTTTTCCGATAACAATACTTTTCGTCTACTTTTCTATAAAAAAAAGCTTTTCGATAACAATACTTTTCTATAGAAAAATTTTTGATAACCAAATTTTCGATGAACATTTTTTCAATAGAAAACTTTTCGATAACAATATTAATAATAAGGTAAACAAAAGGGTATAAGAATGCGTGTGAGTTCTCTTTGTACAACTATGCTATCGTAAGGATCTTCAAATTTCGTATACTTTAAGTGGAGATGTTGATCTCCGTAAAGGGCACTCTTTATTTTACTTTGTTTTTTTTTTCTGTCCTTTGGTCCTTAGCATTTAATTCTCATTTATTTGAAATAAACATGATGCAACGTTACATATTTTGTTTCAGTTTTAAGTCTTTTGTAGTGATAATGACCACACAATACAAGTTTGCAAAAAAAATATCAACATAAATTCACAAGAGGAGAGAGAGAGATCTCTCTTCCTCTTATAACCATGTAGCCAGTCAGCCAAACAAGTATCTCTAGGAAGAATACACACACACACACACACACACACTTATACAGGCAATAATAAAAATAAATTCTTTTTCTGTTATTTAGAATTGTTTTATATTTTGAAAGTATTTGTTTTTTGTTGTTGGTGTTGTCGTCGTTGTGTTTATACCCTTCTTGGGAAAACAGCAACAAAACAAATATAAACCAAAACAAACAAAAGCAAACGAATAAACGAAGCTAAACAAACATTTGCCTTCATTCGTTCACTGAGAAAGAGAGAGAGAGAGAGAGAGTGAGAGAGGGAAGAGAGTTTTTTTCGTTTATTTTTATTTCTGTTGTTTTTCCTATAAAAACTATACACTCACGCTGTTACTCATCTAAAATACATAAACCAAACGAAATATAAATAAATACACACACACACATACACATATAGAAATATTTTTTGCATTGTATACGAATGGGTGTGTGTGTGTGTGTGTGTGTGTAAAAAGTGTTTAGAAATACAAATACGACGAAAACAATGTATTGCTGAGCTTAACTCAACTTGGTTCGGTTGGTTGCCTGGTGTGTGTATGTGTGTGTGTGTACATTTACAAAAATACAAACTGTTGTTGAAATATAGAAAAATAGTACAAACAAAAAGAAGGAAAAAGCGTAAATAAATAAAGCAAAACAAAACGAAAAAAATAAAAAAATAACAACAGAAATGAAAATAAAACTTGAAATGTTTAAACAACAAAACAACTACAATACTTTTATACAATATTTACTAAAAACACACACACACACATACATACATACATACAACCATACAACTATACGCTCTCGTACACTCATACAACCATTTCTACTAATAAATAAACACACTGGCTGGTAAACACACACATTGTCTCCTTTAACATGGCACGGTAGATTTTATTTTATATTTTGTGTGTGTGTGTGTGTAAGTATTTAAACACAAACAAACTCTTGTATGCTGTACTCAAACTGCATAAATTCGACAAAAAACTCTATAACGGTATTTTATACTTGTTGTTGTTATTATTGTATTATTATTCATGTTGCCTTCATTATTGCCGTTGTTATTGTTGTGTATGTGTATGTGTATGTGTGTAATAGTATTTATTTGTTGTTATTATTTTTTCCTGGGTTTTTTTTTCATTTTCTTTTAATTTTGTTTTGTTTTGTTTGCATTATTACTGGATATTTTTCGTAGGAGTGCATGCATGTATGTATGTTGGTATGTGTGTAAGTCAAACTCTGTTGGAATTTTATTGGGGAACACAAATAAAGTTCCCTTAGAGTTCTGATAGGAAATCGAATACAAAATATTTCAAATTAAAGATGGCCACTCTCTAGCACAAACTGGAAACTCTTAGGTATTCCCACGAAAGTGAAATTTTTTTAAAGTGTCTCTGCGTGTGTGTGTTTGTTATTTTCTACCAGAGACTCTTGTTTGACAGATCAGTTGGCTGGCTGGCTACATGGTGGTGTGAGCAATATTTCCATGATTTTTTTGTTTCTCTCTCTCTCTCCTTTTTCTTAAGAATTTTTGTTCATATTTTTTACAAACTTGTATGGTATGTGGCCATTATCACTACAACGAGACTTATGGTGGAGGTATTAGCCGAAGGTTCGCGAAGCATAACGGAAAGTACGTTTGTTTCTAGCATGTTAGCGATTACTTTCAACCGTAATGGAATTCCGTAACGTTGTACTTATCTTGGATCCGCAACTATAATACGAGTAACGTTTTGGTGACACCGTGTCCATTCTAATTCAAGTTCAGCTAGGTCTAGGACTATGATATCACGACAAATATTGATTTCCAAATGCTGCAACATAAGGAGATTATATGCATCGACCTTGCTCGTTGACATAGCCCATCTAAAAACTATTAACAGCTTCATATCACATGGTTTTAGTAAACAATTGGCATTGCAAAATCTAATTCGTGTTTATGGAAATTTCGAATCCAATAAAGTGAAAATAATTCGTGTTTGGTACCGTCTTATTGCAACCACTCACCACTCAGTTCACAGTATAATAGTCATTAATTATACTAGGTTCCCTTGACACCTCCATCAGTCACTTTTACTCGCTACAATGGCATTTTTAATCCTGGTAAATTTCCTATTGGCCTCAATTTTAATTCGAATTTTTATTAATGCTTCCCATTGTGTTGTTTTTATAAATGTTTTGTTATACTTTTGCATTCTTTTTTTTTTTTTGTTTGTCTTTTCTTTTTTATTTTGTTTTGTTTTGTTGTTTTTATTGTTTTCCTTTTTTATTTATTTTGTTATTCCTTAAAATTCATTGTTTTTGTAACTGTTTTGTTTCAACATGAATTTGTTGATTTTTTTCATTCTCTTTTTGTTTGTTTTTGTTTGCCTTCAACAACAGCAACAGCAACAATAACAAACTACAGCAAATGGATAACAACAATCATCAACCAAGCATTTCATTTATTCATTCACTCAGTTACTCATTCATTCATTGAAGCGAACAAACAAACCAGCCCAGCAACACATACATACACCAACCAACCAAACAGCCATCATCACAATCCGTTTGTGTTAAGATCCTGCTCGGCTTTCTCTGGTACTTTTAACGAACAACTGCAACGAAAAGAAGAAAAAAATATACCGTTTGACTCACTCTCACTCTCTCTCTCTCTTCTGAAATAAATCACTCACAATCAGAGCAGGTTGGGTATTATTTTGTGAAATTCTATTGTTTGTTGCCATGATAATGTTTCATTGGGGGCACTAGCAACAACAATAGCAACAGCAGCACGAACAACAACTGAAATTCAAAATAATATTTTTGTTTAGTTTTGTTTTTGTTTTTGTTTTTGTTTTTGTTTCTTTTTAATCAAATAAAAAAATAAAACAGAAAAATACTCTTTCTGTCTCACACACACACACACATACTAATACATTTTGGTTTCAATATGGAAGCAAAGTAAACAACCTTAGCAAGTGGTTTACAAAATAAAAATTACGAAAATGAATGAATGATTGAATTGCTTGTGCTCCTAAACAATTATATGAAGAGAGAGAGAAAGAGAAAGAGAGAGTGAGAGTTTCTTTTTTTTTTAAACAAACAAAAATAAACATAAAGTATGTACCTGTGCTTCATACAATAGAAAATGTATTGAAATTGAACATTACAATTGCATGCACCCAAAAATAATTCTTGTTGTTGTTGTTGTTGTGTTTATAAATTTTGTTGTTGTTGTTGTTATTTTTCCCTTGTAAAATAAACTCTCTTTAGAAATAATATTGAAATAAATATGAAAAATAAAAAGTATACTTTTAGGAGCACAGTTGAAATATTTAGCATTTCACTGCATATACATACAGTTGTGGTGAAAATAATAGTGACAATTTGGTTTTCTCTTAATAAATTCAATTAAAATAAATTGTTTTGAGTAAGAGTTGATGGAGTTCGGAATGAAATTCCTTTAAATTTAAAAGGATTTTAAATTAGGCATTAATTTTTTGTGCTCTTTCTTTTGATTAAAATTTATTTGAGGGAAAATAGACAAAAAAGTAAATTCCCTTGGAACGTAACAAGTGTTTCTCAAGCCGCAATGATATAAAAACCATCAAAATTATGAAAAACGATAGAGAAACCAGGCGAGAACATTGTCAAGCAATGACAGACATTTTACAGGCTTATGTGCAATGTTACACGGGAGTAGCTACAGCAATATATGAAAAAGATGACAAAAACGCTTAAGGAAATTGCTTAGGAAACATAATTTAGGTCGTTTGCTACAAAATCTTTACAAATATTCCCGCCGAAAAACTATTAGAAGCATTGTCCGTTATTTTAGGTCAATATTAAGGGAGTATCCAACAATAAAGATTAACCATCGATCAGAAGCAGAGTAATTGTGTTTTAAAATTAAGCACCCCCTAGTAATCTACAATAACAGTACTTATCCATTAGAAACTACTTCGATCGATATATTAGGGCGAAATCAATCAGCTGTGCTTAATAAAGCAATGCAATTGTGTTTTATTTTTAAGCACGCCCCTAATAATACTAGTTCTTCGTTAGAAACTTTCTTCGATTGACATATTAGGGGAATATTAAGGGGATATTAAATAATAAAGATCAACAATCGATCAAGTGTGCTTATTAAAACAGTGCAATTGTGTTTTATTTTTAAGCACCCCCCTAATAATTGACAGTAGCAGTATGTGTCCGTTCGAAATCTTCACAAATATTCATCATACGCCACAGTGTTTAATTATAAAACGGCACTTTATTTTCCTCTAAAACTCTAAGCTCTTCAACTCCACACTATATCTCTCTCTCTCTCTCTCTCTCTTACTCTCTCTGCCTCTCTTTATATTATTATACTCTAACAATATTCATTATTTTATTTCGTTCGTTTATTATTTTTTCTATTTTTGTTTACAATCGTATTATTTATCGTATTGCATTGTAGTTTTACTATTTGTTTTTATTGTTTTTTGCTTTCTTTGCTCTCTTTCCCACTCTAAACATATATCACCACTACATCATCACTCTAGTCTGTATGTACATATATATATGAATGTATGTGAATGCATAAGTGTATGTGTATGTTTGTAAACAAACATTCGTATTAAAAATAATTTCTTTTTTTTCTGTTTTTTTGTTTTTGGAATATTTTTGTGTTGAAATAAAATTCTCATACACCACATGGTGTGTTGTGTTGTTGTTGTTGTTGTTATTCCATTTCATTGTAATATGAGCATGGTTGTTATCATTGTTGTTTACTTTTGTTTTACGAGTTTGTGTGTGTTGTTTTTTTTTTTTTTGTTTTCATACTTTTTTCTGTTTAGTGTGGAGGCGGAGGCGGGGGGAGGGCGAGAGAATTATTATTTAGAAACAGTGTTTATGCTGTGTGCACTAGCTAGAGTTGTGCACTAGTTGTTGTTGTTGTTGTTCTTGTTATTATTATTGTTGATGGTTAAGTAAACAAGTAGATTTGCGCTCTGTGTGTGTATGTATGTCTGTGCACATGTATGGTAATACAAAAACATGTTCTCAATTGTATTTATTTACTATTATATTTTCGAAAAACTAAACAGTATGTGGCAAGCATAATAAGGACGCATGGCAAAAAATTGTTAAAGAAATATTGGCAAAAATTATTCGAAATTTTCGGAAAAATAAATTCAAGGTTTATGGTATGGCTCAACCGCCATATTTTCTCCAACGGAAAATTAACTTTCGCTTCTGGTTTCTAAAAATTCCTTTATAATTTTACCCAATCATTGTCTGATAAGACGATTACAATGACCATTATCATCCCAAACAATTTAACAGCCCCTATGCTTGTCACCATTCACTGTATTTAAATATGTAAAGGAGCATGGGAGAGAGAGAGAGAGAGAGAAAAAGTATTACCATGTCAGTATTTCAATGTTTTGGATTTTTTTTCTTCTTATTGTTGTTGTTGGTTTCCTATTTATATTATTGTCACATGTAAAACAACAACAACAACAACAACAAATGCACTCTCTTTTATTTACGTACCTCGACAACACACACATTACACACACAATAGTAACCAGAGACATATACGAGTAGGCATCTTATACTACTTGCAGCTTATTGCCAGTATTAACAATATTTGATTTTAAAACAACAACAAAAAAACGCCAAAATTAACAAACAATTTCTAAAACTGTTTCCCTGGCTTCAGTTATAGTTACAAGGGCATATTACAAAAAAGCAGTTGGCAACACTTAAATATTTCATGAGTTCTTCAGAAAATTTCAATAGAAATCCACTACAACTCTTAATCCAACTCTTTTGACTTCCTTGATCGATTCTGTTAATGTCATATAAGGTCTCTTGTGCACAGTGATGCCCCAAGTAATTTTATAGCCAATGAATACGCTAGAGATAGACACCCTTAGTTAGGATTACAACCCAGCTCCACCCATGTCCAAGGCCTAGTGTTTGATGTTGTTTCCAAACCAATAGATTTGAGATTGAAATTTTCTTTTAACGCTTATAGTTTAAAACGCTAAAATTGCTTTTAAAAGCACTGAGTTGGCAACACTATTGACAGGAATACAAGGCTCTCCTTAGGAAGAAAAAAAACGAAAACAAAAGCATGTTATTTGTTTAAACTCCTCTCTTCACAAACCTCGTCCCTTACAATGCTCCATCACTCGTTTGTTCTGTTGTGGTAAATTTCTCAAAACTGGTTTCTTTAGTTTCTTAAAGCTTCTTTACGTTTGTAGCTGCAGTCATTACCTACACATACACAGTATTTTCTCTCTCTCTCTCTCTCTCTTGCCTGCATACACCCACGTATAAGCAAATAATAACAATTGTTTATTCCCTCTCTTACACTAATACAAATACAAATACTCAAAGCACACACACACCCACACACACACGCACACGCATTCTCTTCTTTATAGTTTGCTTGTGTTTATTTCTCAAAATTTGTTTTTGTTATGCAATGCTTGCTTGCTTGCTTGTATTGTTTGAAGTTCTTGTTGTTTTTGAGCATATTTTTCTTCTGTTTTTTTTTTTTTTGTTTAAAAAGCTCTTCATTTGCCATCATCATTATTACGAAAGTCGTCATCATCATATTTCGAGTTCCTATAATTTACACCAGCATTGGTAAGAACTTTAAAGGAGTGCATTCATTAATCTTCTTGGTACACACACTCTCGCATATTTATTAACAGATTTTAAACTTCTTTCTAGACCTATTGACTTCATTATGTGTGCGTGTAACAGTTTACCACGCCTTCTTTGAGTGAAGCGCATCCGAAATGTTAAATTTTCCATTTCATTGGCTCATAAATCAAACTAAATTTGACCGAAGGTAAGACTTATGTTGGCTTTGAGCACCTGCGACTTAGAAGATCCCCACCAGAAAAAGTCTAACGGTATTAAATTGCACGATTTCAATGGCCACTTCACATTACCTCTACCTAAGACTAACAAGGCGTCAAATTTCGTGTGCATAATATTAAATGTGACATGAGCTGTGTGGCACATAACGTCCTTCAGTTGTAACCACATATCTTTGGTGTCCAAATCTTCTAGTTCAGGCTGAAGAGAGTTTATAATCATCATCCAATAGTGCATGTCGTTGACAGTAATGGCCTGTTTTACGTGGTTCTTAAAGAAATATGAAAAATCTCACTAAAAAGTGATTTTTTTAGAAATAATTGGACACTCTGAAATCTCAAATCGTCCCAAATTCGGCAATTTTGTTTGTTCAAATTACCTATTTATTCAGAAGAGTTCCTCATCGCTGAAGATGATTTTTCGATGATTTTCGAGAGCCGCATTCAGTTAACTCTGTAGTTACTGGGTCTGGTGAATTTTGTGGGCAATGTGCAATCAACTGGCACGTTGTCCGCTGCACTCTTTCAAGGATAGGTACGATATTTTCCTCAGATCTTGTCTTTTGTCGACGTACAGGTGTCACACGATTGTTTACTAAACGAATGGACTCCCACATTGCAAGTAATTCTATTGGTGGGAAGCAACCTAAACCAACGATAAAATCTTCAATACAACATCTTTAATTCAGGGAAAATATAAAAACGCAATAAGATTTCATTCTTTTACAGGCCATTTAACCATTTTCAATGACAATTATTCAATACGTTTGTGCCCGTAGTTGTGCCATTGTAATAGTCCATGTTGTTTACTGTAATACAGTTACATTGTTTCTCTTACTCTTTCTCTCCTCTTTTGCTGGGCTTTCTTTTTATTTACGTTTTGTAAATGGTTTTGTTTTGTTTTGTTTGTGTTTGTGTTTGTTTATTTGGTTTTATTGTGCTGTGTTGTGTTGGGGTTTTCAACTTTTTTTTTTCTTTTTTTGTATTGTTTTCTGTGTATTTTGGTGTGTCATCAAACACAACGACAGCAAAAGCATTTTCTCTCTGTCTCTGGATATTATTTGTGTATGACTATGTCTCTCTCTCTCTCTCTCTCTCTCTGTCTCTGTCTGTCTCTCATCCTTACTCTGGGTTTGTTTATTTAAATGCGAAATTAAAAAGGTTTGTTATGGTGTGCTACAGCAATGCTAAAGACAGTGTGTTGGGTTTGAGAGAAGATGTGTTTGTAGGAAGATGTGTTTCTGTCTCTCTCTTCTTTAACATGTTAAGTTTACAACTAAATGTGACCTTGCCTCAGCCTTATCAGAGTTATTTTTGGCAGATATTTAATGGATATCACTTCATACAGAGCTTGCAATCGTAATAAGAGAGTTTCATGTCTCTCAGAGTAGCCAGAATTAGCCGAAAATGGGTTTGTTTTTAGCCTTAGGAAAACAAATACAAATACTTCAACGAAATTACATTAAAGTTCGTTAAACGGATACATTTGCACTAAAACCGTGCCATACTTACGTCACGTAAACGTTTGTCTAATCCTACTTGAAGTCATGGTGTAGGGTGTCATCATAAGTTTGTTGTTAATTTTGTAAGACTTTTGTTTGTTTTACTGCTCTCAACTCTCACTCTCTCTCTCTCACACACACTTCTTTCTCTTTAAGCCAACCGTTATTATTACTCATTGATGCCAATGCTGCTGTTGCTGCAAAATCTTACAAAATTTCTCATGGTTGTTGTTGTTTATTTTGGAGGATTTTAAGATAATGATGATGACAAGGAGAGCACGATGATGATGTTGTTGTTGTTGTTTTTGTTGTTGATGAAGACGAAGACGTTAAGAAATAAGATTTTATTGCAAATTTTTTTTTTTTGGTTTTTGTTGCTTTGTTTTGTTTCGTTCGTAATAAATATGAGGATGCAATTGTTTACAACTACAAATACAAGTTTATGTGTGGGTGGCTGTGTGTGTGTGTGTAATATGCAAGAACTAGTATTACAGCAGAAGTTTAAGACTTTTTGGAAGATTGAAAACACAAGAGAGAGTATTTTAATGTGTTGATAGGTCTGTTCGTTCGTTCGTTCATTCCTTCATTCATTCGTTCATTTTGTTCGTATAGAAATGAATTGTAAACAAAAGATTTGTTGAGTCTTGTTTAAATAAGTCGCTCTTATATTTGAATTGGTTGGGTATGTTTTCACTGTGCTGCTGTTGTTGTTATCGTTGTTGTTGTTTATTAATAAGGGTTAACAAACTGTTTTTATTTTTTTTATTTTTTTTTTTGTCATTATTGTCATTGTTGTTGGGAAAACAATAATATTCGTAAAAGAAATCAATTTTTTAATTATTGGCTATGACAAGTTGGTTGGTTGTCTGGCAATATTTGCTGTCTCTCAATTCAATAGAAATTGAAGCAAAAAATATTTTTTAACGATGAAAATATGACAAGAAAAATTACGAAAAAAATAAAAATAAAAGACTTGACTTCAATATTAAGCTAGCAATTGCAAACGTAAGCGATTTTCCAATACAATATAAAGGACAATAAGGAAGTTTTCTCTTTGGCTGTATAAGTTACTGGAAACAAGACAGTGGACGGGAATTTAATAATTAGTCCTGTCACTTCTACAGTCTCGTCTGTAAGCAGATCACACAGAAAGAGCTGCAGCACCGGGGAGCATATATCAGATAGTCATTTAACTAAGAATCTATGGCCCCTTCATTAGACAGTGCTAGCACAGCTTTACTGCTGAATCACTGATCTCTTACAAGTAAATGAAATAGTTCCCAATCGGAGGTGGGGAGAAATTGGAGTCTATCGAACATCTTCCTTGTAACTGTTCAGAACCTAGTAAAATGAAATTAAAGAGCCTGGATAGAGGTTTCTCTGTTTATTTACTTAATCAGCTATTAAAACACTTTAGTAGGGATTACAACCCAGCTTCTTACAGCGCCCATATTGTGTGTTATTCATAGGACTATCGGGACCTACAGTTTACTGCAATCCAACTTCTCACATCAACCATGTTATGTGTGTTATTTTTATTTCTATATATGACTGGACCTGCGATTCAATATCAACATTGAACGACAGTTTTTTGAAGAAGTTTTTCATGGCAATTTTATTTTACTTTCAGAGTTTTGGCCAGAAATTTGCTGAGTGGAAGACACCATCAAGATCATGTGATTTAATACCGTTAGACGTTTTTTGTGAATCTACATTGAAATACTGTTAATAATTCTGTAACAAGGAAAACCAGTATTGGGCCAGTTGTAGGCGAAATGTCATAGGAACAGTACTTCAAAAGGCTTAATTATTGCCTCCAATCCAGACGTGGTCATTTAAAGGCTTTGGAGGTTGTAATTCGTACAAAAATGTTTGTTTAACTTTAATATGCTAAGCGGTGATTTCTAAATCACATGGTATTTCCATAAATCAATATCGAAAACCATGATTTATTTAAAATGCTTTCAAACATTCACTGTGTTATTTTTGCTATTTAAAACAACATTTAATTAACCTTAAAGAATAAATAAAAATAAAATTTTTTATCAAAACAAACAAAACAAAACGAAATTATTTTAAAATGAAATCCAAAGAACATAAAATATTCACACAAACTATCTGACAGCGGCAATAACAAACTAATCAAAACACATGTTTTCTAATTGTTAAATTAATTAAAAATAAATGTTTTGTTTTTCTAATAACAATTTCAACGGCAACAACAACAACAAAAGAACGAAAAAAATTTACAATTGAAAATGCACTTGAGTTTATTGGCAATTCGAAATACTTCCGCTTCCTGAAGGTGAAATTAAAAAAAAGGAAAAGAAAAATACAGAGAAAGCAAGAGTACACAAGAGAGTGATTAATGCAAAAAGTAAACCATTTTACTCTCTCTCTCTCTCTCTCTCTCTCTCTATCTATCTTTTTATCATTATTTTTATATTCACCAACAGCATTTGTAAACACAGGCTAATAATCTACGCTGGTTTTCTGTTTACATTTCTCCCGCTCTCTAGCGCTTTCTCACTACATCGGCATTTCCGTTAGTTAAATATGGCCGGCTGTTTATTGCAATTGTGTGTGTGTATATTTCGTATACAAACCATATTTAGCACACTTCGCAGATAACTAATGACGTTTATTGTGTGCAACAAAAAAAAAACTCGTGATTTCGTTCGTTTTTTTAAAAATAAATCGTGTGATCTAAACAAGCACATGAAAAATAAAAGAATTTAAACAGACTGACAAACATATTTTGTTTTAAATTTAATTTTCTTATGAAATTCAAAACAACAGTTAAGTCAAGGTGTCTGTGTTTATTTTTATTTGTTTTTGTTTTTGTATTCTTTTTGTATTCTTTTGTTTTAAATTGTTATTTTAAGCCCAATAAACCCCGACTGGCAAGCTATTAGGCACGCTTGCAAAATTAAAATATTTTTTTTAGCCAGACAAACAGTTAATTATGATGGAACATCAAGTGTTTTCGAAAAATATTCTAAAAATTTAATTTTAAAGTCTTTATATAAACACACAAATACTCACACACACACATGTACACATATTTGATGTACAAAGTACACCGATCTTGCGTTAATATTCACAGTAAATTTTCTATTAAAAATGCCGATCATTTTGTGACATTTTGAGGTGGCCTTGGGGGGCTTTCACACCCAATAATTATTAATTACACTTTGGGTATCACAGTGTGTTTTGTGATTTGGTTTCCCAACGAAAATTATTACTTAATTGGTCACAACACGACTTTAGTCAAGATTACATCCTAGCTTCTCACATTACACAAGTTGTGTGTGTAGATTTTATCCATAAGGGGAGAGATCCACAGTTTTATATCTCCTCCGAACAATAGATTTTTAAAGAAGCTTTTCATGGCAATTTTGTGTTACTCTCAAAGCCTTTGCCAGAGGACTGCTGAAAGTCGCTGAAAATAATATTTTTTCATATTTCATTATGTTCTAGATGTCTGAGCTGTGATTTGAAACACTTAATGTACGAGTAAATGATCTCCTCTAGTTTGACAGCAACAGTTGAGCCTTTCGAACTACAGTCCGTACCCATTTTAACACATTATGAGCGATATCTCGGTAATAACTTGACAAACCTTAGCTCTAACGTTAGGAAATAATCTCCGAAGACCAGAGTTTTAGCGTAGTCCCTTAAACAAATTAAAATACCAACGATGTGATTGTAGGCAGTAAAGCCAAAATCGATAATATTTCAAAGCTCATTGTGGCCATCTATCATCCAGTTCCTAATCTTCAATTGTAGACTAAAAACAGTTGTTTATAGCACTCTGAATTGACGGTAATTGTTTTACCATGTTTATTTTCGAAAATCCAACCATCCAATGACACCTTGACCTTTACACTACAATGCTAACCAAAGGTATGACCTTTTTCGCACGTAATGGCTTTTCTGCAATCACTACGGGGTTCTATTAGCCCTATAAGTGATAATAATTTGCTTGTTAACATAATTCCCGAGCGAGAAATGAGCTTCAATGCCAAAGAAACTTTTTTCAAAATATCCGCATTGAAAGCCTGTTGTTCTAGCGTCTCAGTCGACCTTAATTGTTACAATAATTGAATTTAAGGGATCATAATAAGCAATAAAGCAGCTCTAATTGTTAAGAAAGCCAATAGAATCGACAAAATTCTGCCAATGTTCGGCAGTGCGTACATTGGGACTAAAAGCAGAGCTATTAGCATATGTAACGCTAGTAATTTTGCCAACTGCCTGTTTGGTAAGACAATTATAACGACCACAGGTACCCTGAAAGGGGAAGTCACCATTTGTGTATTGAGTTAACGGTTTTTAATTTATATTTTTCATTTTATTTTTAATTTTTTCCTCTTTAGTCCTCATTGCTATGCTAATTTCAAAAAAGTCACCATGGCCACACTGTTACTTTACTGTTAACGGCTTAATTTTTTTTTTAATTTGTTTACTGCAGTTCAATGGCATTTTCCGTTTATTAATAATTGCAAAAGAACAAAGTCTTTTAATTAATTTATAATAAATACTTAAAATACGAAAACAAAATTTAATAAGAAACAAAGGCCATCACCCCCATAATATTACACAATAATGCAAAGAAAAATTCAAAACAATAGCTAAATAAACAAGGACCCAACTGTGTATACCAATGTATGCAGTTGACTAACTGGACTTCTTTTCAAAAACACACCATATTCTGGCAAAGAAAGAAAGCAGAACAAAAAACAAAAAAAAAAACAAAACAAAAAAATCAAACATCAACAGCATCAAAAACAACAGCAAAAACAAAGCACACACAGACTCCCACTACCATATTGAAAATTCATAACAGTTTCTTCATAGCGCATCACAACACACACACACGTATATAAATACCAAATAAACATCATAATGATTAACAGCAGTTAGTAAGAAAGCAACCTTTAACTACAAAGAAAATCAACAAAACAAAACATTTGTAAATATACAGAATATTTACGTGTGTGTATATATGTATGCGTGTAAGTAAAGCGCCATGTTTCCATACGTCAATTGCAAAAAACTGTAGAATGAAACCACCAACAAAAATAACATTACCATACAAAATGAAACAAACAACAAAAAGCAGCGCACCGCACCGCACTGCACACAGTATACAGCATACAGCATACAGCATACAGCCTTCATTAACATATTTTTTCTTATTGTTTCCAGTTATAAAAGTAAATCCACACAAAATGCATTAGTGTGAGTGAGCGATTGTGCGTTTGTTTGTTTTTTTGTTTACAGTCTAGTTTTACTCTTTAAGAAAGTTGCATACACCACTACCCACCTCCTCAATCATTCTTCATTCATTTATTCTTACTCTTTTTGCTGCTATGCTATGTAAGTATACGCGCGTGTGTGTGTGTGTTCGTGTGTAGTATTTAAAAGCGTATACTTATAGAAAGTAAAAAATAAGCAAAAATACTACTCTCTCACTCTCACTCGTTTGCTCTCTGTTGTTATGCTTTCAATGGAAATCAAAATATCTTGCGTTCTGGTGTTATTTTGCAAATTTTAAACGCAATTGTCAACGGTTCTTTATTTGTGTTGTTATTATAATTTTATACCCTACTGCACAGTGGTAACGAATTAAAATTATTGTGTTAAAATTAACTAATTTGTTAATTATTTAAATTTATTTGAAACCAGATTAAAGTCGTTACAATATGTGAATTCACTCAGGCTTTTTGCAAGCTATCCTGCATGTAAAATCGTTGTTAAGCACGTACGCCTATTATTGTTCTTGACATCCCGGTATTCTGGAAACACTTTGCAATTAGTTTCACTAGCTTTTCAAAACTTTTTTTCTGATCTTGGTTGATCTGATCTGAGAATACTTCAAATATCACGCTTAGAAAGTTTCTTAGGTTCTGCAGATCGTGACTTGTTTTCAAAACAATTGCAGTTTTCGTTATTCTCATCATTGTTTCCACCCCAAATTGCGAGTTCCTCAGATCAGGATATTTCCTAATGTAAACTGAATTTCATTTTAAAAATCTTATCCTGTACGTAGCATATTTTCCTAACTGTACATTATTACATACATACATACATAGTTGGCCATTTTAACCTTTCAGTCAGGATAACAACCTAGCTTCTCACACCACTTATTTTGTGTGTGTTAATTTTATTAATGAGTGACGAGAGTCACAGTTTAAAGTCGATTCCGAATGACAGATTTTTGAGAGGCTTTTGCATGGCATTGCACCGAAAACATTTTTCTCATATTTCGTTTTGTTGGAAATGTTTCTCCCTGGGTCTTATAGACCAACACTCTACCTACTAGACTATGGCGACTTCATGATATTTTTGCTAATTAGCTTTACAGTACCTAGTTTTGAATATCACGTCAAAAATTTACAACAAAAAAGAAAAAAGAAAACCAAAATTAAACAAAATCACAATCCCTAACCTATTGAAATACTTAAAAGTCCAGCTTAGGTTTACGCCTTTATTTCCGGTGTCTACACCATCAGAAATAAACTTTTACTTCAAGACACAAAAATGTGTCAATTTTTTCCTATTCAAACCCACTGTTTAGCATTTTAAGAGATCGTCAAGTGTGGACAATAACAATGTTATGCAGCAAATATGCGTGTTTGTGTGTGTATGTGCATCGTCTTATATTGTTTTGATTCGCATTGCGTTGACGATGTACAATTTTTTTTTTTAATTTCGTGCATATTCTTTTTTGTATATGTGAGCGAGTGTGTGTTGTTGTTGTTGTTATTGTTTCGTTTCGTTCATATTGAATTGAAATTGTTAGCACTGCTTGCTTGCGTATCAGTGCAGTTCATAATATATGGCGCGGTTAGCTATTCGGTCGGGTGCGAATTGTTTTTCTTCACTATTGCACCGTTAGTTTTGTTTTGTTCTGTTTCGTTTCTTTCTTGTGCTTGCTTTATTGTTCTTTTAGAAAAGAATTAAAACAACAACAACAACAAAAACACACAGCAAGAATGCAAGTTTTTAATACCTTATAATGATACAAAAAAAAAAAATGAAGAGAGAGAGAAAGAGTGTAAAAAAAACATTAGAGTATGAGTGATATGGTGGTGATATATTTTTGTTTACGCGTAAAACATCACTAGAATAGTGTGGGTGAGTAGAAAAATAATTTATTGTGAGTAACACGGCTACAGCAAGCATGCCTACATGCTCTACACTCTAGCAATACAAAGAGAAGAAATGCACAAATTAAATGCGACTTGTTTACGTTTTGTTTACTCAGGGTAAACCAACAATAACAACTAAACTACAAACCGCAAAACAGCAACAACAGCAACAACAAAATAAAATTTTATAAAATGAAACACACGAAAACAAAAGGAATGAAAGTTAATTTATTATTAAAAACAACAACACAAAACTTAAACGTAACGGCGACAATAATAAAAACAACGTCATCAGCATTAACATCATTGAATACCGTTGTGTTGTGTTGTACTGTGTTGTGTCGTAGTTTTTGCTTTTCAAAGACGACACATCAACTGCCAGCCACAATAAACATGGAAATACGAAATACGAAATACGAAATACTACGACTGGTCTACTACCACTACTACTATGGCGACGTGTACGTGTACGTGTACACAATAGTGTCTGTTGTATGAGTGCTTTTCTATATTTATTTCGATTTCAATAACAAAACAAAACAAAACAATACAATACAATACGCAAAAACATTTCGCAAAGCAAGAGCAAAACAAAAAATGAAAACAACAACGCTGTATAATGACCTTCAGTCAGCGACGCCAACTGTTCGGCTAATGTACCGAACGCGACAATACTGACTGCACTGCACAGTTGTGCTTTGCACTGCTCTGCTCTGCGCGTTTGATGGTTTTGTTTTTGTTTTTATTGACACACTCTCTATTTTGAGTATTGTGCAGAGCCAACCTGAGAGTGAGTGAGTGTAGTGTATGAAGGCTATATAAACGCATGGCGTACGTAAGTTTAACGTATAACGGTAAATGCAAATGCCGTTTCGGTGTTCTAATAGTGTTGCCATTAAGTTCTTGCACACAATCGTTAAAAATAAATGCAAATTAATTTATTTTTTACGTTTTATTTTGAATTTTTTGTTTTATTTTGAATTTTTTTTTTCGTATTATTTTTCATTTTTAAAGCAATTGATTTGAATTGAAAATGTGTAACGTTTACAATATATTGTGTGTATTTGTTTTTTAGCTTAAAATTAACCCAGTAATACGTTTGAAAATCTAAAAATAAACTGATTAAAATTGGAAATTTACCTTTTTTTTTCAAGCAACAGTTAGTTTTAAAAATTTTTTCTTTCCTGTGTTTTAAATTTCTTTTTATTTTTATTTTTATTTTCTAATAAAATTCTTGTAGAAATTTTAATTTCAATGCTTGTCCTATAATAATTTTAAATTTATTTTCAATTTGTATTCCACAAAATGTTTATTTTTTTAGGATTTATTTTTGTTTTGTTTTGTTTTGTTTCTTTCCTATTTTATTATTTTTTTTTTTTTTTGTTATTTTTATGTTTCTATTTATTTTACTTCAGGAGTTTGTTTTAAAAACGTTTTCTAGCATTGCCTTCTTTTTTCTTTGTCCTTCCGCTTGAAATACAGTGCGTTAAAAAAATTTTTAAACAATTTAAAAAATAGAAATAAAAACAAAAATTTGAAAAACCTAAATAAAACTTAACCTAGCAGGTGATTTTCAATTTAAAAGGTTTTGAGACAATTTAAAAACATAAATAAGAACAAAAGTTTCCATAAATTAAATAAAACTTAACCTAGCAAGCAATTTTCGAATTCCAAAGGTATTTGGAGGATATTTTAAATTACAATGATTATACCAAAGCGTTATCAAGAAAAGTTTGAGTCAATTTTCCCTTTGCTAATAGAGTGGAAATGATTAAGTCCATTTCAGCATCAATTAATCACTTTCTCGAATCGGTGTTTAAATAGATTACCTTCATTTTTCTTTAAAATTGTTTTTTATAAAAAAAATATTTCAATTTAAAGGCAAAAGTTAGTAAAAGCTTTGTTTAACCGCAGAATATTACACTGCGGTCAAACGAATGTTTCCAATTCAGTGCTTATTTATTATTAAAAATTCCTTGGACAAATAATTGTTATTGATTTGCTTACTAAAATTAAATAAATTTTAAAGAAAAACAAAAATAAAAGCAAAATTAAAGGAAACAAATTAAGTGCGGTCAAACGATTGCCTTTGACAGTACACTGTTATTTAACTTTTATTATAAACATTATTCTTCTGTATTTTCCAATGCTTTTATAAAAAAAACATTTTTTTCTCCATCAAAAAAGTGTAAATTTCCTAATGCTATGCACTGTACTATACTCTTAGTACAAAAAAAAAATGTAAACAAACCGACTTTCGTTTCGCAACTTTGTTTTATCTCAACGTCGTGTCGGCAAACAACACACAAAGTTAGGGGAGCAAGAGACAGGGAGATAGAATACAAGGCAGTCGTCACTCTACTTACAATTTTAAATTGTGTGTGCCTGTGCATGAGTGAATCAGTGTGTGTGTGTGTGTTTATGTTTGTAAAGCTTTGCATGTTTTATTTTATTTTTGTTTTGTGTTGTTTTGTTTCATTTTTGTTTACATTTTGTTTGTTTTTGTTGTTCTATTTATTTTTTGCTGCTGCTGCTAGTGCTTCTTCTACAACTTTGGTTTCGTATTTGTCAAGCGCGCGCATTTTGTTTATTTAGCCATTACAATTGTTTTTCCACATTGTTGTTGTTGTTGTTGTTGCTGTTATTTTAGCTGCAATTGGTATTTATTTTTGTTTTGTTATTTTTCTTTTTTGTTTTTCTTATTTGTTTTCATATTTATTTGCCCCCAAACAAATTTTGCAATTTAAGAGCGTAACCCCCCCATTCTCTCTCACTCTCTCTTGCTCTCTCTCTCTCTCACTCTCTTGTTATCATTCTACTGACATTGAGAACTTGTTTTGATTTTTGCTGGCTGCTTGCTTGCGTGCATATTTCCTTTATTGTTGTTGTTGTTATTATTGTTGCTTATGTTTTATGTTATTGTGGCTATGCAGATTTTTTTTTTCTTTTTTTTTTTTGTATGATTGTGGCAAACAAGAAAACAAAATACCTGTACAGAGATTATTTTTCATTTCCGCTTTTATGTTTGTTTGTTCTTCTCTGTACTGAGTTTGTAATCAGCCAATAACAATAACAACAACAACAATAATAATAACAACAACGACAACAATCGCATAAGAAATAGAAAATAAATACGAATTAAAATTTATTTCCTGATCTAGTGTTGTAAGAATTTTTTAACAGTCCCGTTACAAAAGCAAGTAATCGTCATTGTGTTAAATTATAAAAAGAAAGCATGTGTGCTTAATACAGAAAGAGAGAGTAACATGCGTTGTGTACTAAGATTGCAGCAAAAGTTCGTTTGTAAACAATGACGAATATCAACAGGTTTGTTATGAATCATTGAATCGAATACCGTTAAATCCCTACTTAAGTGTGACAAATAAAACAGATTGCAAGCGACTTTGGCTTATTACTGTAATAAAAAATTTTTAACGGCGAGAAAGAAGCCAAAACTGATTGGGAAAAACGAGGAGGAGTTGTCATTATGAAATACTTTTTTAGAAAATAACGCTTCAAATATTGTTATCGCGAGTTCAATGTCTTTTTATTTACCCATTATAAGGAAAAATACGAAAGCAACTAAAAATGTTAAACAAAAATTAAATTTTTACGACAGCAGTATTTTTAACTCCGCCTAGATTTGGTTAACCGGTTATTCGATTTATAAATATTTCAAAAAATTTTCGAATACAACATGTAGGGCAAGGAATTTATAAATTTTTGTGCAGTAAAATGAACCTCTTTTAAGATTTTTTTTCATTTATTTATAAACTCTCCCCGCTAAAGTAATCGAATAATACCATATTCGTTATATGGCTACAGCGATAACAATGACAAATAAAATATGGCGGCACTCATTTAGTCAATATGTCGTACAGACATATAAATAAATAACCTTTACAGTGCAATTTCAATAATATTCTAATACGCACTTGTTTATTTCTTCGTAAGCATACACACGCATACTGATGCATTTCTACAAGAAGAAAAATACCACAAAAACAATGCAATTTAATAAATAACAAACAAAAACCGCAACAACAACAACAACAACAACAGAGAAGGAAGCAAAATAGCAAAAACAAAACAAAAAAAAACAAAAAAAAACAGGCATACAACACTTCTCATCTAAACAACACTAAAAAAAAATTGTTCCTACATGAGAAAGAAAGAGAGTGAGAGGAGAAACTCTCACCATTTAGCAAAACTCAATAGCAGACGTTCGTTCGTATAAGAAAATAAATCAACAAACGCGTGAAATTACGACAAATTGCACTTTGGCCTGAGCGCGCTTAAATAAAAGCAAAAAACAAGTAAACGAAATGAAATACAACAGCAACACTAACAATTTCAGCACACAATAAAGCATTCTGTGATGCTTCTAAATAACGAATACACACAAACACACACACATATATTTGATATTTGTAGTGGTAATAGTCGTTTACTTCGTCATTGTAAAGACGACGACGACGACAACGGCTTTTATAAATGTAAACAAACGAACCAACCAACAATCATTGAGCAAAAGAAATACTAACATGCACACACATACACACACACACTCTTAAACAATACACATTGTACAATCCAAAACTATAAGCGCCACTAGGTAGGTATTCGTTCACAATATTGTGAACACCGTTAAGGTAGTAAGCACAGTAAGTAAGCAGAGCTCTAACATCCCTTTTTAAAAATCATAAACAATCATCATGTTTTCTTACCTCGAAAAATAAATAAAATGTTATGGAAAATATTAAAAACTAAACAACAACAACAACAACAAAACAATAGTTTTGTTTTGTTTTGTTTTTTGTTTTTGTTTTTTTTTTTTTGTTTGCATACTTCAACATGATTAACAAAACAATGCCGTACCACTCCATACATATTTTACTTGTACATACTCTCTGCTCTCTTAACTTTTACAACCCCCCCCCCCATTGTATTGTGATTGTTTTTGTTTTTTTTTTGTTTTGCTGCAATCCCTGGCACAAGGAGTTAATTGGAGAGTGTGTGTGTGTGGGTGCATGAGTAAGTGAATTAATGTGCTGCAGTTAGTACTATTAACACGGACATTTTTGATCAAAATATTACCAACAAAACAAAACAACACCATACAATGGCAGAGAGTGGTGAGAGTTATTACAGTAACTTAATGACGGGCTAACAGGTTGGCAGTTATACAGACACACACACACACAGTGTATGTAGTAAGTGTGAGTTAAGGAGTGAATGCCAACGAAAAATTGTAAACAAACTGGCAATTATAAAACGGGAAAAACAATAACAACTTTAAATATGGAAAGAAAAAAATTAAATAAATCCCCTTGAAATCAAAACAAAAATGTTTTAATGATCATGACGAATATGAGTTTCTGAGTTCTTATTTGTGAATTTTGTTTGTTTAACAAATGTTTGCGGTTTTAGAGAAATGATTTTCAATCAATTTGTGTGTGTGTGCATGTGTAATCTTTAAAAGAGTGTTGAAGAGAGTAAATGAAATTTAATTAAAATCAGTGGCCGTGAATAATTGGTTTGTGTCGACAGGAATTATAAATTCTGCTCCGACCGATCCTCACATTTATTCCGACGCAGTATTAATTAAAGTTATAACGAGAGAGAGAGAGAGAGAGTGAGAAAGTGAGATTTTTATTACTCTCGCTCTCTTAAGTTCCATTTTTTTATGAGGAATAATCAATGCTCGTTTATATGACGGTTCATTTAAATCACAAAGAAAGTTTTCGCAACCCAGTGATCCTCTGAGAATCAATAACGGGATATTATAAAACGAAGTTTTTTTTTGTGTTTTTTTTTTTTGTTTTGGTTTTGTGGGCACTCTACATTATATACGAAAGAGAATTTAATTAAACCACCGCATTTGGTTTGGTTATGGCAGCCAATCTTTTCGCGCTAGTTTCCGACTAATTTTTTGCACGTTTAGGACATCTTGGCAATAACGCAGCAAATGTTGGATGCGTCGGAAGGTTCTTACAATGTAGATCCTTCAAAAAAAGCTCTATTAAACTCTATTAAGTCAAATCATATAGTTTGGATGGTCAGATAACTTTGTCAAAACGTGAAATTACTCTTCCTGAAAACTTTTTAAGCATGGAAGTGAAAATGAAGTATGTTGAACCACTAACTGCGCTGCCTTGCTAAAGAAAACTTAGTTCAAAAGCATCTGCACACTAAAACCTGTTGCTTTAGTACCCGGTCAAGACCTCTATAGCTCTCCCACCCCAAGCACTCAAGTGTTTTCTATTGAAATCCATTAACAATGTTTAGGTCTCAGACTTGTGTTCTCGTAATTCGCTTTTTTATTCAAAGTATGAATGGATATATC
>QOCX01000120.1:463355-483147 GCA_005959815.1 Sarcophaga bullata
GAAAAGAGTTTTATGGGCCAAATATATTAAATGAAATAGAATATTAAAAAGAAGAAGATTTAGTATTCTTTTTTAAATGTAATAAAAAAAAAAATTTAATAATAAATAACACACAAATAAAACGTTATTGGTTTTGTTTTATACACTTAGTTTTATTTAGGCATATTACGAAATAGAATTAAAAAACAAATTAAATTTAAAAAATAAAATAAAAAATAATAAACAAAGGACGCAATAAACAAATAAAATAAAAAACAAATTAAACAACGAAAACAAAATGGATTTTTTTTATGAAAAGAAACCAAAATATATTACGGAAATAGAAATATTAAAATAATTAAAAATAAAACCATTAATTTATTATAATAAAGCAGTATAGAAAAAAACTAATCAACTAATAATAAAAAATAAAAAAATTTGTGATAAATTCATTAAAAACAAAATAAAAAATGATTGAAAAAAAATATGGCAATAAACATTAATTATGGTGTGAGACTAAAAAAAAAAGTTGTTGAAAAGTGAAAATAATTAAAGTAAAAACAAATAATTTTGTATTATAATAAAAGTAAACTAAAATTTTGTATTCTACTGAAAAAAAAATAAAATTCTAAATAATGAAAATAATTAAGACTAACTATAATTAAAACTAAAAATTAACTGTATTTGGATGATAATAAAAGAGTGTTAAAAAATTAAAAATTTTAAGTCAGTAACAAAATAGTAATAAATTGGAAGTTGAAAACTCATGGTTTAGTATAAAAAAGTATAAATTATGGTTTCCATTTACAATTAAATTACATTTAAAAAATAATTTAAAAAACAATGGATAACTACAAAAACTATATATTAATCCAATAGATACGAAATAGAAACTAAAAAATTTTACTATTTGAAAAAATTAACAACAAATAAACGATAACAATAGAAATTGTTTTATATTAAATAAATAATAAAAATAATTTAAATAATAAAAGAAAATCTAAAAACTTCTCAAAATATGTTGTAAATATTGTGTAAAAAACATAAAAATAAAATAAAAAATATTAAAAAATAAATAAAATAATTATTGTCCTTGTAAATTATAATTTTCTTTGCATAATTATAGTTTTTAATAAAATTGAAAGAAAAACTTTGAGAGTAAAATTAAAAGCTTTAAAGAAAATTGAAAAAATAAAAAAATTATGATAATTATAAATATTATGGTCTTCCTGACAATAAACTTGATATTATAGAAACAAAATTAAAAACAATAATATATTTGAAGTGAAAAATTTATTGAAAATAAAAAATGAAAGAAAAAATGAAAAACAATATAAAACTTTTATACTTTATTTTTAATAATAAAATACTTTCAAATAAATTTAATGTTATATAAATAAGTAAACATATTTGTTATAAAAAATAAATATCAAATAATAAAATATTGAAAAACAAATAATTAAAACAAAATACTTTAGTTTATTTAATAAACATATTAATAATAGAAAAAAAATTCTAATAAAAATTTTTTCAAAAAATTGTTTAAATTTAATATTAATTTAATGAAATAAATTAACATAAAAAAAATAAAATTAATTATTTTGCTGCTTTTTCATCAATTCTTTGTGTGTCACGTTAAGGAAATATAAATTAAAAACTAAAATTGTTAAAACTTGATAAACAAATAAAGAAAAAATAAAAAAAATTTTATTACAAATTCAAATAATAATAATAATATTGGGTACTCATTAACCTTAATATTTATAATAAACAAAAGGAAAAAAAATTTAAATAATAAAACATAAGAAAGTGTTCAAATTTTAATTGACGTCAATATTTTGCATAAATTAAAAAGAAAACATAAATATTTCCATATGTGCGTATGCTCAAGGTCAAAAAATTATTTTGTTTACTAATATTTAACAGTTATTATCATAAAATTACAAACAAATCAAAATTTTTTTATTGTGTTCCATTCGGATCAACTACAGCCGGACATGTGAGGACATACGGTATGTGCTGGTTCCACAAAAAACCTACCTAAGCCTGAGTATTACGGTATCTGAGACCGCGTTAGCATTACTTTGGATAGAAATTCAGGATACTCAATATATATCTTCATCGCTATAGGGGAACTAACCTAAAAAGTGTCACTGTATTTAATCTTATTACCGTTGTCCAGGAACTTCGAAAAAAGAAACAAATGTTTAAAGAAAAAGCATTCAAGATATAAAGGATTAAATATTCATTATTTTATGCAAATTGCCAGTTGCCTGGTGCATACCCTGCCAATATTACAAGTGCCTTTATGCTGCCATAAAAAATTAAGTCTCATTGTAAAAGAATAAAGGAATACCCAGTTTAACTAAAGCAATCAGTACGCCTTTGTCCTGTAACATATTGGTCATTTTGGAACCACATATAACAAGTTCATTAGCAATGTAATTTACCGTTTTATCGGTATGTCCTGGATTTTTTGAACCTATACATGAATGTGTTTAGACATCAAGATAACGATCAAGGGGCATTTGATTGTAAATTGATTTAATTTGTCTAGACCATCAAAATCTTCAGAGTACACTGGGAAAGTATGTTGTTCTAAACCGTCTCTAATAATATATTCAAGTTTTGTTGATTTTTTTTATAAAAAAAAACGATTAGAATTCTTGTGTTTTTTTTTCTTTTTTAAACTATTACGTTGAGTTTATAAATAAATTTTTAAATTATGCACTTTTCATTAAAAAAAAAATTAAAAATAAATTTGCATAAAATTTTTTCAAATTAAAAAAAAACTTAAAAATGCCTATTAAACGTCCATTGACTTCTTTTTTATTTTTAAACAAATTAATTCAAAATTAAAAAAAAAATAACCAAAACGCTGATCATAAAAAAAACTGTCGCGGCAAAAATATTAAACAAAAAAAAATTAAAAATTGTGGGATCAACTTTCAACCATAAAAACAATAAAAATAAAAAGTGATGGCAGTGAATATGTTAAAAAACAACAACAACAACAACAACAAAATAAACATTAAATAAAAGTGATCGAAAAAACATATAAAATTTACATTGACGTCAATATTTCTTTTTTTTTTTTTGTTTCTATTATTTTTTTTTTTTTTGTAAAAACTTATGTAAAGAGTAGAAATTAATAGAAAATGGAGAGATTTTTTAAAGTTTAGTGACCAACATAATAAAAAATTTTTTTGATGAAATTTTAAGCGACTTGTAAACGGATTTTAAATAGTATAACGTTTCGAAGTATATTTTACATCTTGTGGCATAGCGTTTGATGCCTTTTATGTGTTTATAGCATTACTCTTTACTTTAGAACATCCAAACAGGCCTTATATAAATATAACAGGCATTTATTTAAACTCTTAATGTATTTGTGTAACGGTTCGTGTAACGGTTTGCATAGAAATCGAATAAACATTCTCTTATTACAGGACAGTGATTGCCTTGTGTTCATTTCTTCACAATACTGCTTTCTTTCCTATGCTCTTTTCAACATAGGCACATACACACACACACCCACACACCCATAAATAAACCGTAATAAACTGTATTAACTATTGTTTTTTTGTTTGTTTTTTTTTAAGATTTACCAAATCCATTTGTGTGTATGACTGACTGTATGACTAATTAATTGCAAATTTAAAGAATGTTTTACTAACCAAAGTTAAATTGTTTTGTTTTGTTTTGTTTCTGGGTTTTTTTTTGTTTGTTTATTATTACAATAATAAAGAAAATAAACACACGCACACACATATATATACTAACAGTTAAACTACTTAAAAAATAGATTACTTTTAATATAACTACTCTCTTTCCATCCCTATCCCTCTCTCTCTCTCACACACACTGCTTAATTTATCAGTGTTAACAGAGTGTTGTGTTATTAAAAATAAAAACAAAAACAACTCAGCCGTGTAAAATTGTCAAATCATCGTGTGTGATGTGTGATCATTTGATTATTAAAGTGTGTGTGATGCCATAGCAATTTTAGGTTTTTTTGTTTTTTTTTTCTAATATTTTCATCATATTTTTTTAAATTTTTTTTTTAATAATCTTACTATCAATTAAAAAAAAACAACAACAACAAATACATTGATAATAGCCTACTGTTGGAAAAGCAAAAAAAATTTAAACATTTTCCAAGAAATAAACAAACAAAAAAATTGTTTTTCTTTTTTTTTTTTTTTTTTTTTGTTAAACGTTCATTTAATGTATGATTTTTTTTTTTTGTATTTTTTTTACAACACCTTTGTGGTTTATTTAATTTGTAATAACAATAAAGATAATGTTTAATTGATTGCACAATTTCTGCAAGCCGTTTGGAAAACAAAAACAAAGTAAAGGGGTTATGAATTTAAAAGTTTCAAGTCCCTGAACGGGCAATGTTGTCACTGCTTCAACATTTTTCACTTAAAAAAGAACCTTCTTGACGTACTAGGCAAGAAAATGGAAACACTCTGAATAGAAGTGTTTTATAAGCAACTTTCCATTGTAATTTTACTTTAACGCTTAGAATTTTTGCCTTGAGACTGATAAGAAGAGAAATAGCTAAAATAAGGATTCTTTTATGTTGTTTGAAATGCCAGAGCTACCTACTAGACTATGGCGCCTTCAGTTACTGTTTCAGTGCATTATGGTTACACGATAACAAATGACTTGCAATTGAAGATTATGTAGTGAATGTATGTGGTTTTAACAAAACAGTGTCACGAGCCACACAATATGTCTAGTATCGTGTTTTGGGGACGTCCATAAGTCACCAACACCATGCAATTTTTAGCCGTTCTACTGTTTCTGCGAGCTTACGTCTAGGACTGTGTTAACGCGAATAATTCCCTCCAAATACTGCAAGAAACCCAACATTTTTCAGTTTGTCGCCCAGATACCGCTCAAAATGTGCATAAAATTAATCGAAAACTACATCTAAAAAGTATGGACTACCGCAATAAATCCAAAGATGGTTCCTTAAATATCATCGAGCTTATATTTAGTACATCTTGCCCAGATCGAAGCATTTAAATGAAATAAAAGTTCCATCACAATCATATCTTTACAAGTGTTTTATTTAAAAAATTCTTAAACGCGTGTAAACTTTTATTTTTAAGTGTCTTGCCATATTTGGTGAATTAATCAGCAAATTCTCTCTTTAAGCATTTGTATTTATCATTCTAAATAAAGAAGCAAAAAACAAAAATACAAACAAACACAAGCCATAAAAAAACATGCGTAAATTCCTCTGCAGTCGTAAAAAAAAAGAAAGAATTCTTGATAACATTTTTTGAAATTATTTTTAAACGTTTTGCTCGTGTGTTTTGTTTTTGTTTTTGTTTTTTTTTTAATAATATTCAAATAGATTAGATCAAATATTTAAATACTCATAAAGAACCTTGAAAATTACACAAACAAATATCTCAAGCCTAGACAAGAACCTTTTTGTGTTTGCTTTGTTTGTTAAACTTTTTCTTCTTTTTTTTTAAACAGTATTTACAGATGTGTGTGTATGATGATATAAACAAACATTAAAAATAATAAAAATAATACAACAACAATAATAAAAAACTAAAATAAATACACACTACGTTAGTAATAAAATTAACAAAAGAAAAAAACCCCAACTTTACTCATTGACGTCAATGCGTCTTAAAAGATGTTTATGATGGCAGCAGTAGAAAAAAAAATCGCGAAATTAACTTTAGAAAAGAGAAAAAAAAAACAAAATTAACCGTTTTCTTCTTAATGGTGAGCAAAGGCTTTTAAAAACCACAATAACTTTTATTTGTTATTTTAGTGTTGTTGTTGTTGGTATTGTTATTGTTGTTTTTGTTAAATTCATTCACATTTATGCCCTGGCTAAGCAAAAAGCCAAAAATATTGATGAACAGGTTGTTTGTTATTGTTTTCTATTTTGAAGAATGTGTGTGTGAGAGAGTAGCACTAAGTGTGTGTGTGTGTGTGTAGAGTAAGAGAGAATATAAACAAACTTTCGTCAAACAGATCGTTTAAATATTTCTTTAGTTCGTCTTTAACGTAAATGGCTTTTGCAAACATTAACGAATATTGTCGTCAGTATTAATGGCTGGTTTTTTGTTATGATTATTGAAACCAGTGTTGCCGTCATTGGTTTTTAATATTAATTAGGCAAACTAATTAATAAAAACATATTTAAAGTTAAATTAAAATTAAAATGACAAAAAAACGCGGAAAGAAATATTTTTTCACATGTTTTTCATTTTGCTCGAGATGTCTCAGCTGGTTTTTAACTACGGGCTGCATTTGGCTTATTTATTCTTTATTTATTTTCAATCTGGCAACTTCTGGAATCACATTGTATGTTGTATATGTAGTGTTGTTCTAACGATATGATCTCTATTTATTCTTAGTTTCATAATTTATTGTTTGGTTTTCATATTTTGTCTTCATGTTTTCAGTATAAACACTCTATGTTTAGTCTGTCTACGCACCAATAATTTCTAGTAAAACTTATAGATTTAAGCCAAATAAGGTCTTTATTATACTACAATATGATTAGAATCATGATGCTTAAGTGGCACCAGACTAAACACTCTTAAAAATAAAGAAATCTTGTGTAAAAAACTGTGTTCAATTGTATTTATTTTTATCAAGAACTCAATTCGTATTTAATCAAGAAATATTTTCGTTTAATTTCAGGACCAAAAAGAAAAAGCATAAGAAATCAACTCTGCATGAAATACCGTTACAAAATCTAAAATCAAAGAGAATTGAGTTGTGACAACATCTCCCAAATAAAAAAGACTCTTAAAAAGAGAGAAAAAATACTAAAAAGACTTTATAAATAAAGAGTAATAGAGTACACGGACACACACACACACACACACAAAAAGAGGAGGAAATAATCAACAACAACGACAACAACATGCTGCTGTTACAGTTACAAATTTATTACAGCATTTTAAGAAGCATTCCTTGATAAATAATTGACTGCAAAACAAAATTCAACAACAACAACAACAACCAAAACTAAAAAAAAAATTACGGAATAACAACAGCCTCAATAAAAGATTGAAAAAGAGAAAAACAGAATCTAAGAGAGAGAGAGAGAGAGAGAAAGACACCAGCATATCACAACATATCGTTGAGAAACCAACACTTGTTGAAAATCAACAAAACACAATCATAGAACAGCAACAGCAACAACAACAGCAACAGCGACTCCATTAACCCACCCAAAAAGGTTTTCTTTTACTACTACTACTACTACTACTACTACTACCACTACAACTAAATACACATCCTTTATTCACCCTTAAAATAATACACAATACACCGTACAGTGTGGAGAACTCTCAATGAATTTCAATCCAGCAACTTTACGCAACAGCCTCATGCACACAAAAATCATGGAATGGACAAATGACGATGCACTCGAACTAATCGAACAATATCGTTCGCATACTGAACTATGGAATCGTGCCGATCCCAAGTACAAAGACAAATTGTGTCGATTTCGCGCCTGGTCCGAAATAGCCGAACGTTTTGGCTGCAGTAAGGCAGAGGTTGAACGCAAAATGAACGTCTTGCTAACACAATACAGACGAGAGAAACACAAAATGTTGGTGAAATTGTATCAAGGCATACAGCCGAATCCCTCCAAGTGGTATGCGTTTAAACGTTTTGATTTTATGGAAGCCGGTGGTGGTAGTGCCAGTGCAATAGCTGCTGGTATTGCTGGTGGAGGAGGTGCTGGACCGGGTGGTGGCGGTGGTGGTGGTGGTGTTGTTTCTCTGAATAACAGTGTTGCTGTTAGTGTTGGTGGTGTAGCAGCAGGTGCGGCTGGTGTCATAACAACAAATGGTCATCATCATCATCATCATCACCATCATCATCATGCAGCTGCAGCTGCTGCTGCTGCAGCAGCCTTAAATGGTCTGGCTGCTGCTGGCTATGAATCGTCAACAGCAGCCGCAGCCGCACCAACAACATCACATCATCGTCGAATGAAAAGCAAAGAGATGAAGTATTTTGGCGCGGTGAGTACACACATGCATAGTAAATAATAGTAAATAAGAGAGGAAGAGCATAAGAGAAAGAGAGTGAGAGTGAGAGGAGGTGTGAGTAGAACTATGTTTATGCTTAAAATTATAAATAGACCAGTTGAAAACAGTGCAAAAAAAAACAAATGCAAAAAGAGAAAGAGAAAGAAATACTATTTTTGCATTCTTAACGTAAACAACAACTAAAAAGAAAAACAACGAAAACAACAAAAACAAAAAACACGCAAAACAATAGAGTAGTAAGGGGACGGTTAGCCAAGTGATAAATGTTGTAAGCTTTATGGAAAACACAACTTGAAAGCAAAATATTTAAAAATTTTATAAAGTTTTAATGCTGCTGTGTTAAGGTAATTGGGAAAAGTATAGCATTGTTATGAATTGTAAAGAGTTTTCTTTTTATCGGCTTCAAAAGTAAATTTTAATAAAACGCCCATAAAGATATGATCAACATATCTGCGTATACATGGTCTTTGACGTTGAGCCACACAAAACAAATCGACCGCTTTTAAATTATGACGTCTAAACTTAAAATTGTTTTTTCTGGAAACTTCTTAGATATCAAAGCTGAAAACGGTCTTTTAGTTTAAGTGTCGTCTCCCCCCTGTTGAAACCGCATACTGTCCAGCTCATATTATTAAATTGCAGACCTAAAAAGGACTGTTATCATATGGCGATAGTGCTTTGAATAGACGATATTTGTGTTTTCAGCGTCATTTTCGAAAAAGTATTGTCCAATAACATCGACAGAACATAATGCCCACTAAACAGTCACTTCTCATGGATGCAAGGACTTCTCTACAATCACTTCATGTTATTCCGTGCTCCTTATTTTGCTTACTAACATATCCATAGAGTGAGAAATGACATGAACCTGTTGCACTAGAGCCCAATAAGCATATTTATGCTTCAATTGTTGCATTAGATTAACTTTATATGAATGGAAGTACAAATCCAAATGCCAGACACGCTATCAGTAGGCGCAATTGTTGAATTTGACAAATTCTGTTTATCTGCTACATTTTCATTCATTCTTTCTACAGTGCTGACATTACGAAAATGTACTGAATTGACCATATCTCTAAAGCACCCAGTCTCTCCGAATTTCTTTATGAATTTACATTGTCCTGCATAGTAGGTCGATTATGATTATGATGACGATAATTACATCGTAATGTTCTTCTATAAGTGGTTAAGTTTGAATCAAATATACAGAACGTTATGCTGCATATATAAGAACAGTGTTTATATGTCGCAGATTTTATTACTACTGTCTGGTTATATTACCTTTTGTTCTCTTTATACTTAATTTGTTTTCATTCTGGCAACTTCTAGAATCTTAGTGTTGATTTGTTATTGTTATTCTGTGCTCTCTTATCTTTTTGGGTTGTTCTATAGAGTCTGTTTTTATTGTAATTTAAACTATGTTGAACCCTATTCTTGTAATTTTTATCTTGTTTTGTTATTGCAGTTTTTTTTTTTGTTGATTTTTCTGTAAATAAATGCTTATGCTAGACCAATATACTACAATTGTACTCTTTTCCAATAGAATTTTTTGAAAATTTTTGCTTTTAAAAAATGATACAATTTCGTCCATTTATAGCCTTTATAACGAAATCTTTCAGCAGGCGTTACTTCCTCCAATGGCTGCATGTTTAATTATGTTGAGAATTTAAATAACACTGTACCTACCAAAATAAACTGTAAACAACGACAATGGCAGCAACAGCAACAGCAACAACAACAACATCGAACAAATTACATTCGTACACATAATGATGTTGTAAACAATTTAATTAATTTCTTCTTCTTCTTCTTATGTTTTTTTGTTTTTGTTTTTTTGTACACTCATTGCTCTTTCAAACATAAACAACTAGCTCTTAAAGTTGTTGTTGTTTTTGTTGTAGTGGCAGTAAAATTCAACACAAAACATCATCCATACTTCCTCAAACACAGTTTGTTATTGTTGTTGTTTTACTATGTAATTCTTCTCTTTTTATTCTGTGTTTTGTAATGAAAACAACACCGAATTATTAGAATTAAAAGAGTGTGAGTGAAGAAAGAATTTTTGTTTTTTAAAAGAAAAGGTTTTTTTTTTTGGGAGAGTGAAGCAAGGACAAGCAACAATTAGAAAAGGGGGGAGACGAACAACAACATTTTTGTGGGTTTATTTTGTTCGGTATGGTACAATTCGGTTCGTTTCGTTTCGTTTCGTTTTATTTCGTTTGAGTTTGTTTGTGTTCTATTTTGTTTGTTTATTATTTATCTTTATTTCTCATATTGTGTGTGTGTGTGTGTGTGTGTGATTGTTGACTACTATTGTAATACAGTAGTTGGGTGTGTGTGTGTGTGTGCCTGTGTAAATGAGAGTATTGAGTGAGTATTAACAAAGAGTTCTACAGCTTAGTTTGTATAGCATTAGTAGTTATCGTACTGTTGTTGTGTTTCATTTATTATTTGTTATTGTATTTATTTACACAAAACTTAAACGTGTGTAGTAGTAGTGGTAGCAGCAGTGGCTGCAATAGAGTAGTATGGTGAAGGTATTTAGTTGTTTTGATATAAACATAGAAGGTTGTTGTTGTTGTTGTTGTTGTTTTGTTTATTTTTTAGCATTGACTAAGGAAGAGGAATTAAACAACAGTGTGAGTGAGTGTGCATGTTGAGTAAGTAGAAGGTTAGAGAGTATCAGTGTTGTTAACTTAGTATTAAAATGCAGAGCATTCTTTGTGATGTAAGAATAACTCATTGACAGGGTGATTTTTTAAAGGTTTGGATTTTTAGAAATTAAAAGAAACACCGACAACTTTCAATAGTATTAGGAAATAAATATGGAAAGGCGATAAATGAATGCCTGCAACTTACTTTTTTAAACATTATAGACCTGCATTGTCTTTAATTTTGACAAAACTACGTCTAGTATTACGGAAGTATCTCAACAACGGCAGCTGTAATGTTGTTTACCTCAACTGAAATTGTAGTTAAATTTTTTACTGTAAACGTGATGATCTAGTACCGTAAAATAGCGTGATTTTGGTGGTCATACTAGCCTCTTAATAGCAGCTCTTCACACCCAATTTGACAACTCTCTTTGTCGGCGTGTACTCATTTCACCGAAAGAAAGTTATTCCACAGAAGCAGCAACAATAATTTTCTTTACACGTACTCTACGTATGCGGAATGATGTATTATTGTCGCATAAAGTGAAACTGATGCGAAATGTAGGCCCAATAGATTGAAAATCCCCTTCGGGTAATCGATTATGGAGACCATTTCTCACCACACACAAGTTTTTATAGTAAAATTCATGGATTTGTAAGCTTTTTCTTCTCTATAGCTCTTTCATGGTTAAATGACATAGCTTACTAAGTATTTTTTGGCATTCGCACATGTTGTGAATCCTTTGGTTACAATGAAAAACCAAACATCAAAAAAACCTTTGGCTTCTTATCTTTTCCGTAACTAACATTGTGTTCATTAAAGATAAAAGTATTTTTTTGGCCTTCGCACATGTTGCGAATCTTTTTTTTTACAATGAAAAACCAAAGTTCAAAAAACCTTTGGCTTCTTAACTTTTGCCAACTAACATTGTGTTCGTTAAAATGTTTGCGTTTTTTCCGTTTTAAATATTAGCAACACACGCTAGTTATTGAAATAGGGGGAGAGTTTAGTTGTGATTGTGTTATTATTTCTTGTTTTTGTGGCATTCAGTTTCAATACTCTGCACTTAATGTAAACAAGTTCCCCTATACCGTTATATCGCTATAATTGTATGTGTGAGTATTTTGAGGGTTATTCCCCATTGCCGTAGATGGTGTTGTTATTGTGTTTGGCTGCATGTGGTTGGATTTTCTCTCATTGAGAAGCTTATAAGAAAATGTGAAAAAGAAAACAACAACTAAAACTAAGGAATTTAACGTTATTAATCCTCTGTATGTGGTGTGAAAACCTTGAGCTGTGCGCATAAAATTAGTGGTTGGCGTTAGAAAAAAAACCAGAGATTTGCGTGTGAAGGATCCTATTATTTACGTTTCAATACAGTTGTATGGTATTTTAAGACAAAATATAGCTCGATAAGGACATTAAGCACTTTGTAGGAGAGTATTAATTGTTAATTTCTATAATTTTTCATAAAGGACAGACACTAACTGAGAAATCATTGTAAATGATGGGATGTAATTAACTCAAACACGTTATTTGAAATTACAGGCAAACATAACGGGTGACTTTTTTTAATATTTGCTTAAATTGACAGCAGGGAAAGCCGCCCAAATTTCCAACCAAACACTTTAGCTGTCATTTGTAAAAAATTGCAAAAATATAGCGCTAATGGATGCGCTATGTACAGGGAATAATTTTGTAAAAGTAAATATTAGGCATTCATTTATCGCCTTAAGTTCAGTTTTGGAAATTTTCGATGTTTTTTGAATCATCAAAATGCAAACCCACAAAAAACCAGCCATTATTTGTCTCCCTTTTGTATTTATGTGGGTTTGTTTCGCTATTGAGTATTTCTTTTTATGTTAATGAGAGTGACTAAGAGCAAGGGACAGAGTGTCTATTATTATGATGATAACATACTACATATACATACATACGTATATACATACGTATGTACATACATTGATAATGATTATGAACAGACTCGGTAATTATTATGAGAATGAGGCAAAAAAAATTGTTGTTGACAAACAACATCGTTTATAAACAGGAGCACAGTCAACTGTAGACCGGGGTCAAACATAAATAAAAGGGACAATGGCAGCAGAAAAACAAAAAAATAAATAAAAACAAAAAAAAAATCAGAAATATTTTCGAAAAGATTTCCATTGAAATAAACAACAACAACAACAACATTTTTAGTAAACATTAAAGCATTATAAAACTGACCTCAGACTTGTTAAAATAATGCTGCTTTAATTAACCTTTAATAGTCGCTTGTATTTAATAAATATTACCTCTCTTAAATACTCGAATTATTTATCACCTACACACACTTATTATTAATCTTTTGTATTTAATTAATCAAAGATAAACCAAAAAAGATCAATCCCCCTTAATGCCAATATTCATCATTTCATTAAAGCGGCAATTAATTGTAAACAACAAAGGAGAACAAAAAAAAAAAACAATACTGTTGACAACATTGTACCACTCACTACATATAACTTCTTGTTTTCCTGCTCTATTACCATTACTCATATTAAATTTCATATAAACGCACACTCTATCTACCACACGCACATGCACACACACACACACACACATATTCGCATATTGTGTCGTATAAAACTCAGTATTTTTCTTTCTTAAGAAGAATTTCAAAAATGCACCCGACAATACAAAAACAAAACAAAACAAATGCCACACAAAAAAATTAAGAAAATTCAAATAAAATACAAAAAAAAATGAACACAGTGTAAGTGAAAGAGTAAGAGAGAGGAAAAAAAAAGAAAATAAATTTCATTCAATTCTTTTGCTGTGTCAATGATAAGCCCGCGCAAAAGTATGCGCCTGTCCTTCAATAAAAAAAAAAAAAATAAGAATAAAAACGAAAACAACAACAAGACATATCCAATAGCTTGCATATGCGTTGGCACACATACATACACACCAACTACTCCATAATCATCAACATCATTCAAGGTGTTGTTGGCGTAGTCGTCAACATCACGACGCTGCGTCGTCATCATAAGTAAAACCACACACACTCTCCCATGAACAACATTCGTCTCTATTCCAAATGCAATGTAGGTCTCTTGTTTTTGCACACAAGCCCATCACTCATACGCTCAGTCAGCTACTCACAGTATGTTTTTTTGTTTTTTCTTTTATAACTGACCACATATCGTATATTAAACAGTGTTGCCGTGCAGTTTTAAAATTTATTACTACAATACCAACAAAAAATTAAAGAATCGGCCAAATACTAAGAAAAAATAATTAAAAAAGACAACGCCTTTTATTATTATTTATTATATCCTAAGAGTTAAGCTGCCCTGGATAGTGTGTACAATTCATCTAAGATTTTACAAGAATGTCGGATGTCTCTGGAGGAGAGTGAAAGACATTCGATGTTTTAAAGTATGCTTCTTTGGTTACAATGTACAGTCTATAGATCCTTCGCGAATGGTTATTGACAAGAGAGCAGTAGTAAGCTCCTTAGACAGTGTGTACACTACACACGCAGATTGTCTAACAATGCAACAAAGTCTAGCTTTCAGTTAATTTGCCGGTTACTCACATATGGATTCAACATTAATGAGGTGCCTGTGATGTCTGGTACAGCAGAAAATTCGACTGAATACATATGTACGTCATATTTATATTCCTCTGAAGAGAGGCATACAAATGGTCTCCCCCCCCCCCCCAACTTTATTTATTTGCAAAGAAAACGTGATAAACCAGGCCCATTATGGAGTAATGCAAACCAAATTTCCATTAAACCTAAGCAAAGTTCATCTTGGGGACCTCATAGCAGTTTTAACGGATCGCTGGGCTCTGAGAGCACATATCCGAAGGTTGGGAGTACTAAATAACATCTTCTGCAGGTAGTTTAATTACGAATATCTTCACTATTGTTGTCCGTCAGTATGAAAATAGAAAAGATAATCCAGAATTTACTGCCTGTTCGGTGAAGTTCGTTCACATATTGCTTGTAATATTAATATCATAAGGTAACACTATACCTTGGCCAAAAGTTGACATTTTAAGCTTCATTTTGTTATAAGACACAATTCAGTTACCATTATTTGAAGAAAAGTTATCTTTAGTTTACGACTAGGATAATACTAAGCAATGTAAAGTTATTTACAAACCAGCTGAAACTGTACTTTTGTAGTAAAATGGCAACACCTTAATTACAGTACAGTTTAAAACGTAAACAACTTTACCCGCCATCAGTGACAACCACTCTTTAACCTTCTCTCTTACAATAACTCAACTGTTGACCAACTAAAATTGTCTTGTGTGCAGTGCAGCCATTCGTAGCATGCAAGCATGGAGACTTATTACACAGCAATTTTATATGCTTCCAAACCCATGGCTCAGCTCACTCTCCCCCCAAAAGTTACTATAGCAGTAACAACAACAACAAAAGCCTTGTTTGTAAACAAAAACACACGATTGAAGGGAGTTCTTCAGTACAATCTACCCGAGTGTAGAATACCACACAATGAGAGTGTTTGTAAAATACTACGAAACTACAATTGCGTGAATATGCATGGGCATAGGTGAGTGTGTGTGTGTATGTATAGGTTCGTATTATTGCCAATATCAACAAAGCGCCATTATCAATTGTATACGACAAGTAACGACGACACGACACAGGCAACTATTGTGTACTACTGTACTCTCTCTCTCCCTAGTGTAGCAACCATAGTATGTATGTATGTATGTATGTAAAATACAGCAACAATAGCAATAATAATAATAACACGAATGACATTAAAAACAACAAATAACAATGACAACAATAATAACATTGAAGGTAGTACAGAATTTTATGCTGTTGTTTTTATTTCTGCGCTGTTTATTATTATTATTGTTGTTATTGTACAAATGAAAATCATCATCAGAACATAAACGTTGCATAAATGCATGCAAGCGAGCACGAAATGGGTGTATAGCATGCATGCAAGCTTTTATGGGAGTCTATATGTGCCAGCATACATCATAGTACTACAAGCATGCATAACAGCATAGTTGTTATTGTTTACACATATTTTAAGCAATAACAACAATATTAAGAGTAAATGATACACATTGCATGATGCGTAGTTGTCATCATCATCGTATGTTGTGAATATTTTTTTTTTTTTTTTATTGTTGTTGTTCTTGTTGTTGTTGTGTTGTTTTGCATACATCTTTCAGCGGCGTATACTCTTCGTTCATACATAAACATTATTCACTCAATAACAATGGCCGTCATGTTTTGGTTGGGCACAATAATAGAAACAGAGAACCAAAGAAAAGAAGAAGAAAAAAAACTCATTGGTTTTTGCGCGTAAATATCGTAAAGAGTTGCCAAAAGCATTTTTTTGTATTGGACTTACTTGAACTTTTTTTTTATTATTAACCCTTTCACTGTAAATGTATGTGTGCACCACAAAACTTCATTAGCAGCAACATTTTCATGCACTTGACTTCATTTAGGGGGGGATTATTATTGCGATAATAATCACTGTGATAGCAATTATTAATAATACCACACACTGTGTGTGTGAGTGTGGAATAAAGGGTTATCGTTGAGGCTCACATTTTGCCTTTGTGGACGAAACACGGTGACTGCGATTGGTTATAGCAGACGACCTTTCAATAACAGTTTTCGATCATTTTTACTTACATTTCGGACAGTATTTCGGTTGTAACTTTACGAATATTGTTTTTTTTTTTTTTTGTAATTGAATACCTGCAGTGCATAATCATCAGTGCACGCCATAAAGCTCTGGATTGATTATAACGATTCCTTCAATCCATATTGCTAGCCAAACAATCACTTTTTCCAACTGCAATAGGTGTTTCACAATCAACCAATCAATATATCTGCATTAATTGTTGCTTGAGAAGGACCTCATATGGATTGAGATTCAAATTTAAATACAAAACACACCATAATAGGGCATAACATGAACTGTAAAACTGACAAACTCGCTCTATTCGCCGCACGATCTAAATTGCTTAACTGGCAAGCCGGTTACTAGTTCTTGTTTGTTTGCTTATGTTTGTTTGTGTTTGTTTTTTCGAAAATTTTGCACGAAATTTTTTGTTTATCACCGTCTATACAATCTCTATAGTATTAGGGCTCTCAGCATGTAAACTTAATAATGAGAGCAATTATTTGCTCTCCCATTAATTTGGTTCGGAGGTTATTGTTGTGTTTTACAGCAAATTTCCTGTTTTTTTTTCGTTTTGTTTTGTTTTGTTTCGTATCTACACAACAATTTGCAATATTAGAAGCAACAACAACAACAACAACAAGCTAATGACATGTAATAATAGATACGAATGAAACGAATGCACTAAGCATGCATTTGAACCGTATTGTATATATGTTTGTATGTATGTGTGTGTGTATCTGTGTGTTATTTATTTACTTATTATAGATTTGTTTACTTTCTATAAACTTTGTTTTTCAGTTTTTTGTTATTGTCGTTAAAGTTTACAAATCTTAGGAAGCCTTATATGGCATGTACGGGTGTGTGTGAGTTAGGGGTGTGTGTGTGTATTATTACAGAACTACTACTCTTACTCACCCACTTAATAAAAACGGTGTTTTCTGTTAGAAATTTATCACAACGGTGTTGTTGCTGTCACAAATTGAAATGTTTTGCTTAAATTTTAATGCATACATACATACATAGGGGCATGTAATACCCTACACATAGTGGATTTTATAGTGAACAACAAAAGTATGCTGCCTTTTATAAGAATAAGAAAATATGTTTTCTAGAAATTTCGGCTTTAAAGTATCACATCTCTAGTCTATTCTAGAGGAAGTGAGAATGCATAGTATGCTGCTCAAAAGATTTTTGCCAAGTTGCGAAATGGTTTGCATGTTTTCGATCCGACAATCTCGATTTTAAAAAATTTGCATTGTTTTCTTCAATCAAAAAAGTTTTTGATAACCAGGAGTATATAGGTTGTAAAGGAATTAGGCATTCATTACAAAACAGTTATCAATTTAAAGAAAGCTGGCCACACAAAGAACCACGAACAGTGAAGACTGCACTCGGATTTAGAATAAAAATTAGACAAACTGCTAAAATGAAACGAATTCGAACCATTTCTGACGGTATTTATTGCTGATGATCTAAAAGTGCATCACAAACAACAACTCTGAGAGAAAAACATCATGAACCAAGCTAGATGAAACTTCACCGGCGGTAACAAAGCCGGCGGCTTGTATTTCCTTGTTAAAATCGTAAATCTCTGCCTTAAGTTAAGTATCCGAACAACACTGTAACACTGAACGTGCGAGAAAGTGTGAGTTGTTATTATGCTAAAATAAATATCAACACAATGATTGTTGGCAACGTTAAGCTTGCTTAAAGATTCTAACACAATAACAATAATAGTGATGAAAACAAAAAAACAAAAACAACTCACACAACAGGAGGTAGTGAAAAAATCAAAGCGAGAAAGAGAGACAAATACTAAATAAAAGGAATTCATTTGAATGTAAACAAAAATAACAACTCATGGAAACATTGAAACACACACACACACACACACACATGTGCAACCACAGCAGAAAATTAACGCAATACTTATTGACACTAACTCATACTTACGCACACACAGCGAGTGCAAAATTAAAAATGGTGATGCGTTATAAATAAAGGAGGAGAAAAAGTGAAAAATAAAACGTACAAAAAAGAAAATAAAAGTAAAGAAATAAAGAAAAAGAAACGAAGGAACAACAACTAAAAATGTAAACAAACTGATTATCAACGCAGCCAATGAATAAATAACAACAACAACACTACTTCAACGGCAACCTTAGATAATAATGCAGAAAAGAAAGAAACAATAAAAAAAAACAGAGTTTGTGCATGTACAGTGGGCGTGAAAATTAAAATGACATGAGTAAGGAAAAAAAATAGAATGAAGGCAAAATTACATTGCATTACAATACTTTTAATACGGGGTACATTAAGTTTGATTTTTTTTTCAAAAACAAAGTTAAATAAACCACAAGTAAAGCCAGGATTTTGATGAAACTTCGATTTCAATACAGTGGTTGGATCTGGGTCATTATGTATGAAATACAAGGTTATTTAAATAACAACTTCAGGATTGATTATAGAAAACTATTCTTTTAAGATAGTTTTCGACCACTATTTCACAAATTTCAGATGATGTTTCGACCGACAACGTTCGATAATTATCGGCATCGACGCAGCCTTTATTACATCCCCACAAAAAGTCTAATTGGCGTTAAATCGCATAATTTTAGTGGCTAGTTGAAGTTGCCGATACATGAAATTTGTTTTCCCTAAAACTTCCGACACATTAAAGCCCAAATCGGTGGAGTTGTTCTGCTCGTGTTACCGCTCTTTTAAGGTGTTTTGTTTTTAATTCTCCGGAATATTGACGTAGTCTGCTTGGCACATTATCATCACACTAAAGCATCTAGCTTCACTGGAGTGACTACTTTGTGACCTACAAGGAGCTACAATTACCAGGACAAATTCAAATAATTAACGTCCTTGTGTTAGTGTAGGGTACGGACCCTAAACTAATAATAACGCATTCAAAAGAAGTTATATTGTTATTGTTTGTATTTGTAGATGTTATTTACTATATTGTTGTAGTGAAGTTAAATATTTTTTCTTGTTGTTGTGGTTGCTGTTTGGTTTGTTTTGTTTTCATTTCAACTTCCCCCATCGCCATCGCAAAACGTCATTGCTGTTGTTGTTGTTGTATTTTTAATACAATATTCCTTCATAAGTTTTTTTTGTGTTTACTTTTTTTCTTCAACTTTATTTCTGTTTATTTATTCCGTCCTCCTCTTCCCTGTATTTATATTTGTTTTTATTTATTTTATTTGTTTGTTTTGTTTTTGTTTTTGTTTTTTATTATTCCCTTTTGTATTTATTTTTACTCAGGTTATTATTATTATTGTTTTTCCAATACGCTTTCAGCTATGATTGTAGTAGATGTGACTGCAAAAATATTGTTAACCCAACTATGTAGGTATTGTTGTTGTTTAGTAGTACATATTGTTGTTATTTTCACTATGAAATCCTGTTGTCAACATTTTT
>QOCX01000121.1:0-18261 GCA_005959815.1 Sarcophaga bullata
GTTGTTTATGTATCATAAAATCTAATTTAATTGCGGTTTTATAATTCTGTTTTCCATTTTAGATTTTTTTTTTATAAAATTCAATTTGAAATAGAAAAAAATAAGGACACACCATTTTTTTTTTCAAAATAGTTTGCCGTTCTAGAATGGTTTTGTAGAATTTTGTAGAGGCTCCGGTGTTGTTTAGAACTGGTAAACATTGTCTAATCATATGATTAACAAGATATTGACATACCGAACTCGGTATATTATAACACATAACCTTAAATGAGTTTCACTGACTGTCTAAAATCATGATTATTTACCAGCCTTGTTATTCGTTGTATTTATACCCCTTTTTTATTTTTAAATCTGGCAACTTTGCTATTTTTCTTGAAGTGATATTGTTGCATTTTTACCGTACGGCATGTAGATTTTGTTGTTGTCTGCTTATCTTGTGTATTTACTTATGTTTAGTTTGTATTTATCCAAGGAACAATATGATGAGTGCTTCAAGACTTTCTAGCTAAGTTTTTTTTTTTAAATTTATCTGGGTCATCAGATGGATATTTGTGTTCTGGAGATATCAAGATGATAGTAGAGATAAGAAATAATCGTTTAACCTGGTTGTAGAAGTTCTAAACAAACAATTTCCTTTCAAATCCTTCAGACACATATCATTATTTCTCTTAGTGCATACTCCGGCTTTACCATTATCTTAGAAGCTTCATCCTACTTCGTCCATGACCTTTTTTCTATATTAATTTTTTTTTGTACTTACTGTACGTGATCATTCTCTTTAGAAGTGTACGATTACTTTCCATTTTAGCAATTAATCGGAAGTTGTTTTTAGTCGCCGTAGTCTAGTTGGTAGTGAATTGTCTTATTAGATATGAGGCCTCGGTTCAAACCCCAGATCAAACATTTCCAACAAAACGAAATAAACAAAATATATTACTTCGGCGACTTTCTCTCAGCTGATTTCTAACAAAAATTCTGAGAGTGAACAAAATTACCATGAAAAGTATCTAAGAAATCAGTCGTTCGGAGTCGACTTTAAACTTTAGGTCCAGGATTACGACTGAAGGGTTATAATGACCAATTATGTAGGTATGTATACGAAAGAAATTTTTTACTGTCGTAGTACTATACGACAGCAATGTTACGAATTTCAATTATTTTTAAACGCAGATAACTTTTCACAGGGAAATGGAACTTTAATAATGTCTTCTAACAGAGTAAAGCCTGAAATGTAGCCTTTCTTACAATCTATAGTGTTGTCAAAACCCCACAGTAACATTTCAATAAAGAAAATTACATAGATCTGCCGTCTAATTGTTGATCATTTGACTAATGGGAATACTTTTACTTTTAAAAAATTTGTTTAACAAATCGAAAAACGTGCCTCTTTAATATAATTTTCTTTTTGCTTTTGTTTTTCATTTCAATGCTAATAACCCTGTTAAGTTGTGGTTGATTTTAAAAGGGTGGGGATTTCTTTTTGTTATTAATTGGTACGTATAAAAACACTATTTTTGAACCCACAATGAATAAATAAATAAAAATTTAAAACAATAAATAAATATGCATAATTTAAATAAACCCAAGAAATACAAAGCAAACGAGGAATGTTTTTTATCTAAAAACAAAAAAAAAACATTTCAATAGATTTCTAAGAAAAATCACACCAAAACCAACCAGACATACAAAAACAAAAATATTTACGTTCAATCGTAGTCGAAATTAAAATTAAAAATGGCATGAGAAAGAAACCGCTATGTCGCTTTACAATTGCAAAAGCAGAAGAAGGAGAAGAAGAAAAAACGGAAATTCCCTTAAAATGAAAAGAGAAACAAAACAAAAAATAAAGGAAAATGACATTTAAACGCCATCACACACATACACAAACACCCACTCTTTATTATTATTCTTTAAAACACAAAAACGTGAACAAATTGGTTGCCAATAAAAAAAAATAAACTGTTTTTTTCACACACACACACATTCACTCCTCTCTCTCTCTCTCTGCTCTCACATTGTTAACAAACAATAACAGCAAAAATAACAACAAAACGATGACTGCAATGACAATGAAAACAATAAGAGAACCTCTAAATAACAATAATAATAAGGACAAGAAGAGAAATTCCAAGAATAAAAATTCAATGCTGATGATAATGGAACAATAAAACAAGAAGAAGAAGCACAAGAAAATATTGTTTAAATAGAGAAATGAAGTATCCACCAAGTGTATTGCAAAAAAATGCAGTAAGGCCATGGCAGCCATTGAAGCCATTATGATGAGCAGCAATTGTATGGCACCGTTTGTTGTAGCATAGAACAGTAAATATTGGCAACACTACATACAAAACAAAATATTAAAAAAATTGCCAAATATGGTAGAAAAATAAAATAAAAAGCTTTAATTGTTTACATAAAAAGAGAAAAAAAAAATACTGGCAAACAGAAAAAGAAGAAGAACATATTAAAAGTAAATATTTAATAAGCGACTAAATGAAATTCATTATAAAAAAATATTGTGGTACTTATTGTTGTTGTTGTTGTGTTTGTTGTTGCCTTGTCGTTACCGTGAATTTTAAAAATGTAAACAACTACACATTTCACTACAAACATTATGGCAGTACTTTAAATAAATGCAATGCTTTAAAAAGTATTGGAAAAAATATTGTTGGGAGAAAAACAAAAATCAAGAAATATAAAACAACAAAGAAATTGAGAGAATAGGGATAAACAACAATAATAAAATTGTATAGAAACTAAAGATAAAAATTCAGCAAGTTCTAGAAGTTGCCAAACAGGAAATAAGTAAAGTAGAAGTAGAAGAAAAGAGCTAGAAATGTAACTAAAGGTAACATTTCAAGGAAGTTGTAGGAAAAAGTGCGATTTGTGTACACTAATATATTATATCCTATCAAGGTTTTATTTAAATGAAGAAAAACAGATAAAAGGAAACAATTTCTTTCATCTCAGTTTGCAGATTCCTTTCAACCATTAGAAAATTTTGTTTTCAATGAAAGTAAAACATTTCAAGTCGCCATAGTCTAGTAGGTAGTGTGTTCGCTTATTAGACAAGAGCCTATGGTTCAATCCCTGACTCAGACATTTCGAATGAAAAGAAATATGAGAAAATATTTCTTTTATCGTTTTTCTTCGGGCAAAAACTCTAGAGATGCAATAAAATTGCCATGAAAAATTTCTCAAAAATCTGTCGTTCGAAGTCTTTTATCCTGTTATTTATGAATAAAATTGACACATGGGCAGCAAATGAGCAGCTAGGCTTATAATCCTGACTAAAGTGTTTTAATGATCAATTAAGCAAGTAATAGTCTCTATAAAATTTCATATACAAAGCCAACGAAATATGAAAAAATCCTGCGACGTCTGCAGAAGTCATTATGATGAGGTAGAGGAATAGAAAACTGAATATCTTTTCTGTCATTAATCGACACTATTCTAGGCACCCATAAATTATGAACTGAACTACTACTACTAGCTACAGACGATTTGAATAAAATCTGTGCCTGAATAAAATCAACAGTACGACTGAGAAACAATGTCATGTCAGGAATAGTAGACGTGACCTGACAATTCAACATAACCTAAGGTCAACCCTCCTTTACACACCTCTTCTCTAAAAAATTTTCACTGAAAACTTGTATTGTTTTTTTCCTTCCGTTTTTAAAGAATTCATATCCCTAATCATCAGCATTTGGATGAAAGAAAACAAAACAGAAAAATAAATCTAATAAACGCCCGATAAATTGCAAATAAAAGTGACAAGTCATGCCACTAATAAGCAAAATCTACAATCTTAGTTCTACAACCGATATGCTCAAGTACTACAAGCAAATACCACCTGTTTTTCAGTTGAAATTGAAATAAAAAAAAAAAAACAACGAAAAACAAGAGAAAAAAACAAATTCATCTCAGTACGTCCAGATTCATTCATGAATGAAATACGAAAAACCCCAACAACAAGAGCAGCAGCAGCAATAAAAACTACAATTACAACAACAACAACAAAAGAAAACACAACAAACGTATGCCAAAAGCTAAAACAACATTGATGACTCATACGCATTTTACCAAGAATTACTAACACAAACACACGCATACACAAAAACAGAAAGCAAATATTTAAGCCAAGTTAAATTGTAGGGGGAGATGAGATGTTGTTGGTTAATAGTGTGGATGATGATGGCGTGCTCCCATTAGGGCCAAGTTGCCTACCAAACTATGTATGTATGTATATGTATATTTAAGCTGCAGTTTACCACTACCACAGACACACTCTCGCAATGCGATACGATAAACAAGTGTTTTGTAAAAAAAGCTGTTAGCCGGTTAGGGAGGCTTATACTCTCAATGACTTAATGCCAGAATGAGTTAAAGAGAGCCAAACAGAATAATTTACTCAAAATAAAGAGTATTTAGGCTGAGTTGTAGTAGTAGTGGTAGTGATACTTAAGAGATCGAGAGAACAGTTTATAAAACATTTTTGAATTGCGTTTTTTTTTTCTTTTTGTATTCACAACATCTTTAGCATCAAATGCTTAATTTTTCATTTCTGCTCTGCCTGAGCTTATCGAAGGAGTGGCTTTTATCGCATGCCTTCACTCATTCGTTTAGCCAGCATGGCTGCACATGCCTTTAAGCTTTTTAAAGATATCTGGGTCCGTGCCGTTTTGTATGTGGAAGAGTGCAATACAAATCTTGTAATCGTTCATCGGCATTCAATATTATTTTTTTATCTTTTTTTTTTTTTTTTTTTTTTTGGGAATTTCACAGTTATTTGGACTTTTTCTTGAAGTGTGTTTAAGTGTGTGTTGTATGGTGTGATAAATTCTTTGGAATTTTGATTTCTTTTCTTTTTTTTTTGTTTTTCTGCTTATTTTTGTTGGACTTATTTCATACGCAATTTCATTTAATTCGTGGAAAACAAAAAACAAACTTTCCTGCTTTAAATTTCTAGGTTTTTGAACTTTTTTTCGTTCGGCAGAAAATATTGCTGGATATGTGAGGAATTCAAGGAATTTCGGCAACGAATTTGTTCCTTTGGATGACACTCAATGGGTGAACAAGCTTGAACCAAATAATGTTTAATTTTATCAAAAACGGGGCACGATTATACCGCAGGTCTACTGAGTAGAATCACAACTACAAGTAGAGCTTTTTTTCTTTTTTTTTTTTACAAATTGAGTCTTAGTCAAATTCTAAAACGTTCGGGTTTGTTTGATCGAACAATTAACATTATGTACGTCACCAATGTCCAAGTGAAGACAAAAGTATGGAGTGCAATGCACAAGATTTGTCGAGACTTGCATTGTTCGTAGGGTTCAATTTACTACCTCTCGTATCAAAGGAATAGTTTTATCTGTTCTATCCAATAATGCCAATTATCAAGGAATCATATTGGACAACAAACGGGAACATGAACAAACAATTCATAACTAGTATGCAACTGCTCTTTACTATTGTAAGAGACCAGTAGTCTGAAACTAACTTCGTAATCATATGTATATGTAGTTGATCATGGAAGAAGAAGATTATAATAGCAGCTGCTCTTAAAACTACATCATCTAGCTACCACCAGACATGTTAGTGAAACAAGTGACGTCTATAAACTATGTCCGGTTACCCTCCTTAAGGACTATTGTAACAGAAAATTCGAATAAATTCATTCATACGATCATAAGATGACACTGGCATTTAAGTGCAAACGGTCGAACTTTCGAAACATCTCACAACGACTTCTGCACAAGGTTTAATGTCGTAAGCCTTTGAAAGCTTTAGTCATCATCAATATCTGATACTTGAGAACCTAAGAGGAAGGATTCAGTCTTTGCAACCTAGAACTTATTGGCTGAATGCGTCTAGTCAGAAGTCGCCGTAGTCTAATAGGTAGCGTATTGACATAGTAGACATGAACCCACGGTTCAAACCCCTGATCAGATATCTCTAATAAACCGAAATATGAAGAAATATTTCTTCTCTTAGCAGATTTCTGGCAAAAACTCTGAGAGTAAATAAAAATTGTCACAAAAAGTTTCACCAAAAATCTGTGGTTCGAAGTCGAATTTAAACTGACTGTAGAGTCGTAATGACAAATTATGTATGTATGTATGTAAATCAAAACATATCTGTCGTTCGGAGTTGACTTTAAATCCTAGTTCCCGCCACTTCTTTATAAAATTAATTCACACAACATAAGTGGTGTGAGAAGTTAGGTCGTAAGCCTAACTGACTGACAAATTATGTATGCATGTGTCTAGTCAAAGATAATTTGAATAGAGTTTCCACCTTCGTAAACTGTCGGTATGTTTTCGGGTACGCCAGCTAGAATTTATAGCACCCAAGTGGGCTATACTTTTAAAGGCGACTGTAAACTTAACCTAACATTTCGCTAAAGTCGAATGAAAATCAATTCCATGTTTGTCTTGTTTTTGACAGTAGATAAACCAAAAGGGGAGATGCTATTAAGCAATCCTTTTCTAACAACTGGAACGTCATGGAGAAGTTCATTGGAATGGTTACTGCAAATTGCAAAGGAATTCCGCAAGATCTTTACTGCAATATAAACGATGTAAAGAAAAACAAACAGAATGACGATCACATTATGAAGTAATACCAGATAGAAGTTCCGAGGTTTGATTGGTTGATTGGTAAAAGGGCTTTCAATTTGTACAAAATTTATAAAAAAAAAAAATTGGATTACGTTTTTATTTTTAATTTATTTTCTTATTTAACTTCAGTGTTTAAAAAACAAAGTCCAGTTTTAATTATTTTAAATTGTTTTGTTAAACAAACAAAAGATTTTTTTCTACACAAATTTAGAAGAAGCAATTAATATTCCCCCTTAAAAGAGAAAAACTATAAAAACACAAAAACATTTACTACCTGAAACAATAAACGTAAAACCGCTTAGATTTACTATTTTTACTCGAAAGAAATAAAAAAAAACGCAAAAAAGCAAAACAATGCCAGCCAGCCATAATATTATGGAAATGATGTCATTTAAGACAGAGAGAAAGAGAGAGAGAGAGAGGGAGAGGGAACAAGAAGGCGACGAACACTGTTTGGAATTTAAAGAAAGAAACACAAAAAATTATTTGTTAAACAAAAATAACAACAACAATAATACAAAAACAATAATCACAAAATATATTATTTAAATACGTATTCAAAATATTTATTTTTTAACTTGGTCACTTCAGAAGAAGAAGAAAAAAAACACCCGCTTAAGTGTTTGCAAATTGTTTGGATGTTTGGGTGTTTTTTGTCGTCCGGTGTTGATGATGGCCTTTGGCCCATGTATGCTAATTAAAGCCGTCCACTAATTATTGCTTAGAAATCCAGTATATTTCTTGAGAAATCTTTAATTCTACTGAGTAGAATATACGCAACACTTATGTACGAGCACAGTGTGTCAACACTTTGAAAAGTCATTCAACTTAAGAGGCGTTATTTGCAACCCACAATACTTATGTACATGCATACATACATATTTAATATTTATTTATTCATACCCTATATTAATAATTTAAGCGCTTTTTTTTTTGTCTCCAACAAAATTCTTACAATGAAACATTATATCGTATATAAATTACAGAAGGCATTTTAATAAACGTTCAGATGTATAATTAAACGCTTATGTGGATTAATTATTTATTTAAATCGTATTCTGCAATTAATTTAATTTTATTTTTGTTTTTGTGTTTTCATATAGAATGTGGGTGGATTTAATTTGTAATTTTATTTATTATACTGTGTTAATTCGGAAATTTATTGATTATTGTCTTCTTCCTGCACTCTACTTATTCTCAGTGGGTGTTGTTTATTGGTCAAGTCTTAAGTTGCCTGGCCACACATCAAATAATGGATCAAACTCGCCTTTTTTGTTGTGTTGGTAAAAAAAAATGCTGACACATATAGGGCGAGATGAATTGCATACATCATATGTTCTTTTCTTCTTCACAACAACAATACAATGAAGTTTGAAGGTTCAATTTTGTTGTGTTACTGTGCTAAGCAAAACAAATATTATCAACACGTACGTAGATTTGATCAGTTGAATTTGATGTGTCGCCATGCGCCATTAAATGAAATACTATCGTCTCCAGACTATGAGGAAATAGATCAGTCAGAGCCACGAATTGTATTACCACGGTAAAATTGAAATACTAGATGAATATTCTCTTAAAGCGGAGCTATCCAAAGGACTGCCTAACATACCAAATATCAGATCAACTTCCTAGGTGAAACGGAATCACAAGGCACAGAGGTTCGCCCTCGGGGGTACGGATGTCTCTAAAAATGGAGATAATATGGAACTAGCTCTCTGTACATAAAAGAGAAGAGCCAGAATCCAAAATATGCCTTCGCTACTGAAATATAATACAGCACGTGTGATCAAACAATTTATGCTGGGGATCGTGATAATTTGGTAAACTTGACGTATCTATACGTAGTTAAATATTTCTCTAATACTCAATGGCAATTAGAGCAGTAGCATTCACGTATACAACATCTGTGAATGTATTTGAATGTAAGATGACGATTAACAATTACTTCAGGCACAGTACGGTAAGCTTTACATGGGTTCCAAGACATCAAAAGAGTGATAGCATATGATGAAGTTAATAGTCTGGTTAATAGAGCCAGAATATTGCATGTCATAAGCCTGCATAACCTCAGGTCTTTGTGCATTGAAGATCAAGCTAAACAAGTCATCGGAAAATCATAGACTATTGACACAGTGAGCAGGATTACAAAGATATTCTGGGGCGATCCTGAATATTTTAAGACTTCTATGTATACCTGAACCGTATTAGAACACTTTCCATATTATTGTCCAGCCTTTGCAAGCTCGAGATCCAAATATTTTAGGCCAAATGGATGCTTCAACAAACACAATTCTCAAAGTAATGGACTGCAAGAAATCAAGGAAGTTTGTACGAGATACAGACTTTCTAAGAGAAAATATGGTTCGACTTCCTTAAAGGTAAACTCATAACAGGCCTACTTAATGGCTTAAGTGCATGCTGATAGGCATGAGAAGACCTTGAACCTTTTTTAACCTTCAAAATAATCCTTTCAGGAGCACCATTTCTATTCCATTTTATTATTAACTCTATTAATTAATGACCTAACCGCATTTGTTTTTCAACCTAACTAGTCTTTTGTAGGTTTAGGTGAAAACTTAACCCTATCTGACCTTAAAAACCATCTTAAAATGCATGAAAATAGTTTTCTGACTCATAAACGTGGTATTAACAATATGTGGACTACAGCTATGAATTTTACTGATCGGATATTGCTTCCAGCATTTCCCTTTCTATTGGAGCGTGTTAATATCAGTGGATCATAGGTGGGGTAAAATATGTCTACAATTTTTGGGGTTCGGTGTCGATGTTAAATGGTGAAAAAACTGCTCACAGATGTTGTTAAACTCTGCAAATGAACAGTACGACCTAGCCTAACCTCAAACAGGGTTAAAATGCACATGGCTTTTATAAAATCCGCTTATAATTCTTCCTTATAGCAGTTCTTTATAGTCGTCAACTATCACCTCTCACTTAATACCCTCTGATGATTTCAATTTTTGTTTTCTTTTTTCCTTTTTTCAGTTGTCAAATGCAATTTTTCTCGTGTTGTGTTAATTGTCATAAAATCGTGACTTCTGGTACTTTGCATAGAATCTCGGCGTCTATTTCATATCGCTGTTGTCATTGTTGTTGTTCTTCTTATTTGATTTGTTGTCATTTTTGTTTTTGTTTTTGTTTTTTTTATAATCTGGCTGCCACATTTCATTTTCATTCTATTGACACATTTTTCATAATGTTGTTAAGCTTTTTTTGTTTGTTTTGTTTATTATTGTTGTTGTTGTTGTTGTCATTCATTGTACATACAATACATATTTATTTATTTATTAGCCGTTTATGTCGTTTATGCTGCTCTGTTCTGTTCTGTTCTGTTTTTTTTTTAATGATTTTGTTCATGATTTTGATTTTTTTCTCAGATTCTCTTTGAAGTTATTGCTGTGTTGTTGATGTATTCATAATGACCTTGACATTGTTGGTGTTGTTGTTGCGTACATTATTGTAGAGGTTCTGCTAAACAACATAACATAAAATGACATCATACAACAGCAAGAACAACAGAAAAGAGAAAAAATTTTTGCCAATAATTTGAAGGTAAAAATGTGCCTGAAATAATTGACAGACACATACCACCAGCGGGTTAATTAAGTGTCACGTGCTTGTAGGCTATGCATGCGAAGAAGATAAATCATCCAGCTGTTCTAGGGAGGCCATGGTTTTGCAATAAAAAAAAAACTCTGTGCTAATGCATGTTTCGTTCAAAAGGGAAAGGAGTTCTAAAAAATACAGACAAGAAGAGCATTTTTTCAATTTTTTTTAAAAGAAACTGATTAAGTTGTCACTATAAAATGAAAATATTTCTTTAGGCATGGTGTCACGTCATGATGCGAAAAAACCTCCGCAAATATGGCAATGATGATAGGAAACAATCATAACGATCAGTGGACAAACTAACTCATGTCAGATACTAAAAGATAAATTAAAAGAAGTTATGGAAAGGTAAACTATACCCTAAATAGCTTCTACCAGAATATGAAATTAGATGGTAGAATTAGATGGTAGATTAGATGTCGCGCTCAACACGATGTCTCCAATACCCAAATGAAGTCAGAACATGTTGTGTTCAAATGTGTGAGATTCACGAAATGGAATCCAAAATCGTACAGATTTCGAAGATAAACAAAGCAATGACAGTGATTCCACTACCTTCAATGGACTGCAACGCTGCTACGATCTTCCCGTTATCATGTCTAGCTTTTATTGAGGCTGCGTTGGCTACTACTTTTCTGCTTATGTTGGCTGGGCATGACTTGCTGTACGTAATGTAGTGCCATTTTCGTTTGCCAGTTCGTACTCGGTAGGGGTTTACCCATACTAGGCTCATTAAAGGGTAGCAAGACATACAGTTTAACAACGAATTCAAACGAAAAACTTGAGAGCATTTTCATGGTAATTATTTTACTTTCAGAGGTTATGCCAGAAGACTGCTGAGATGCCAGAGCTGAAAACTCGTACTTCTAGTCTAGTAGGCCTTTACACTACATAATGCGGCGACCACCGACCCTTCGCTTGTAATTATGCTGCCAAAATATCAGAAAAATTTAACATCAGTACAACGTTTATTCTGGAAGCAGACATACTGCAGGTCATCAAATCGCTAGGAAAGCAGGCAAATATCTTCTGAAAGAAAAATGTCTATGATTACCAGATCAAACACGTATGTATAATGGTTGGAACGATTGAATTAAGGGGACTGCAAGGTCCGGTAAATGAATTCCATTTCGAATTAATGTGAGAGCGGTCTCAGATTGGTTGTTGCTTTCGACACATATGTATGGGGGTTGGGAAAACAGATTGAATTAAGCGGACTGCCGATCGAATTAGTGTAGGAGCGGTCTTAGATTAGTTGTTGCTTACCAAAAATAATGTAGATTCACTTGAAAGTTATTACAATCACTGTGATCTCAACGGAGAGAATAACCGACAGTACAATGCAAGGTCTAGGAAATAAAGATCTCCCTTGAATCGCTTTATTTGAAAATTGATACTCGCATTGATGCTTAATTTAGTTCACTTTAGACGTTGATGCTGTCTGCAAGGGGATGTTGAGGAATGAAACAATTCGAATTACTGTTTAGTCTCTTAATAATTTCCATAAGTTTCTGTAGTATTCTCTTGCAGTAGCAAGCGTTGCATACAACGACTTTGTAAAATACTGTCTGTAAACAGTTTTGTAATGCGTTTTTTTTTTTTGCTTGAAAATACTTTTTTTCCAGGGTTAAAAATAGATCGAAGCGCCAAGAAATTGCTTGTCGTTTTCACTTTATTTTTGGAGTGTTTTTTGCAGTTGCTTTTACTTGGGCTCCTTTTGTTTTGCGACGTTTTGTTGTAGCCATTGACAGTGTCTGGTTTATTTTGCATAATTCGGTTATGTTCAGACATGTTTCTTCTTGTTGTTTTTATTTTTGCTTTTAAATATTTAATTTTGTTTTATTTTTAAAAATATTTAATATTCAGCCAACCAGCCAACCAGCCAGCCAGTCAATGGTGGTGGTAAGCAATGAAAACAATTCAAACAAAAATTAAAAAAAATTTTTTTTTCTTGTTTCCATTGATTTCACAATCGCGCTCTAAATTTAACACAAAATAAAAATAAAAACCAGTTTAATTTTCGTAATTTTTTTTTTGTAATAAATTTGATTTGTTTAAAACGCTTTTCTTGCTGTTGACGTCATTTTGTTTTTGTTTATTTTTTTTTTCTTAAAATCTTTTCAAGTAAGCATTGCTTTAAATGGATGGGAATTCCTTTAAACATGTTTAAGGGGGATTTTCCTTGTTTTTAAAGGACTCGTACTACGACCATGAAGTTTATTTGATTTCCTTGAAAAATTCCCCAAAAACTCAAAGCTGTTATGGAAGCACATTTGGCAACAGACAGAAGACCAAAAACTTGCGTGCTTTTAACATTGTTTTCCTAGAAATATTTTTCTTTTTTGTTGAATTGCAAAAAAAATAAATAAATGTGCGGGAGTAAGTAGGGGAAAGGTTTCATTGTAGGGCTTGTGTGTGACAGCAATTTATTATCAAAAACACAAGGAAAATTCTTGGAAAGTGAAAGCCATTTGAAAAAGGGAAAGTGAGAAAATAATCAAAAAAATATTAACCCTTAAAAGGCAAAGGTTTTATCAAAGGCTTATGTTATATCGGTGTTATCTATTTAGAGGTTCCAAAACCGCCCATTTGACAAGATAGTCAAGTGCTAAATACATTTTTGTGTACAAATATGGATTAAAATTTGAACTTTTTTGAATTAAAAATAAAATCTAAATTAAAGACTATGAACTGGAGAGTACATAATTGGCCATTACAACCCTTCAGTCAGGATTACGGCCTACCTTCTCACGCCACTTATGTTGTGTGTGTTAATTGTATACATGAGTGGCGGGACCTACAGTTTAAAGTCGACTCCGAAGGACAGATATTTGAGAAACTTTTCATGGCAATTTTATTTACTCTCAGAGCTTCTGCCAGAAATCTGCTGAGAGACAGCCGCCGAAGAAATATTTTTTTCATATTTCGTTTTTGATGTCTGACCGGGAATTCGAACCCTGGCCTTTCGTCTAATAAGCCAACACACTACCCACTAGACTACGGCGACATTGCTACATTCCACACAATTCGAAGGATTTTGGCTTCATTGCACAAGAAGTTTCCAAAAAGCGCAATTTCAGCAAGTTGCGAAATACTGTCATAAATTTGCGAAAAAGAAAAATATCAGGAAACTACCTCGAAAGTATCGACTGCTGCCACCGATCCAGAAATAAAATGTAATGAAATACGCCTCATCGAAACATTAGCTTTATAAAGACCTCTAACCTTTTAAGGGTTAAATTCATTTGAGTAAGAAACCCAAAAATAGTCAAAATTTTTGTCAGACAATTCATAACAAAGCAATAAACTTTGAATGAAAAATTTTATCATGTCGTTAAAAGGCAGAATTGTCTGCTTGGCAACAAGGAAATAGTTTTTATTTTTATTTCTCCAATAAGGATTTCCTTAAAAAAAGAAAATGAATACGATGTAAAAATATTAATTTTTCTTTTTTCTTTTCACTGTTTTTCCTTTTTTTTAATTTACTTTGCAATTTTAAAACAATACGGATAATTAATCAACCTTAAACAGCCATCTCCACTTGCATGTGATTGGAATGTTAAAACCTCATGCTTAAATTTTAAAACAAAACGGAAATCCTTAAAGTTACAACTCAAACAAGAGAAACTAAACAGAAGAAGAACAAATATTATAGCATGTGATAAATTTTTAACGAAGCACTATACGTTCAAAATTACTTAATGCAACTACTTTAACTATCCTCTCTGCTTAATGAAACGCTGGCAACCACAGAGAGAGAGAGAGAGAGGGAGAGCGAGCGTAAATGTGAAGAAAACAGAATGTCAAATTAACACATGATAGAAAATTACAAAGAAAAGAAAAAAAAATGGAAATAAATTGTTTTGTTTTCTTTTCTTTATTTTTTTTTAACAAAAATTCCAACTGGAGAAGTACAACACACACAAGAATACGAAACAAAAACCACAATAGAACAACAAAAGAAACAATAAAATTGAGACAAAAAAAAAAAACACAACTAAACAGAAGGAAATACTAAAATAAGTGGGATAGAAAATACTTTTAACAGGGATGGACAGTTTGGTTCAGATAGTACTATGCACAGTAATTTGATGTTTTAAGAATATCTTGAGTATTAGTGGAAGCTTTTTTGCTATTAAGATTGTAACCAAATCTTAATTTGAACAGTGGTTATATTATTATTATTCTCTTCCTTGAGTTTTGTTTTTTTTTTTTTTTTTTTTTTATCAAAACAAATATCGCGTTAGTCGAACCCATTACTTTTATTTGCTACTTGACATGACGACAACAATTTAAATTCCCATCCCTGTTAGTTAATCAACAAATAATTCACACACACACACACACACACACACAACCAACTGCAAAAATAATATACGAAGAATATTTGTGAAATGAAGGAAGAGCGGGAAGAATAAAAGGCGACTTCATTTCATATTTCATATGAGATTGTAAATTGAAATTCCAAAGATAAAAACAAAACAACAACAAAAACAAAAACAATCAAAAAAGAAAGAAAAGAAAACGTATAAAATAAATGTTAAAAAATATTAAAAAAAAAACCAATAAAAAAAAGGGAAATAAATACAATAAAATAATAAAAAAAAAAAAAACTGAATACTCTCGTACATACTCGGGGTACAATAAAATAGATTTTTTAGTTTTATTTTCAGTTTTTTTTTCTAAATTATAAAACATTGCAAAAAAAAAACAACTTGAGAATATTTATTCGCTAAAAAGGTGAAACAATATGCGATTCATTACGTTTACGTTTGTTGTATTGGGTTACAAGGGAGCAACAATAAGGGGGGTTGGGATTTTAGAGTTCAATTGCAACAAATAGTAACAAAAACAACAGATAGAGTTGAAAAAATATTTAAACTTATTAACAAAAATAATAATAATAATATTAATAATACTAAGATACTAACATGTATTATTAGCGATTTAAGAATTCGAAAAGCATTCGATGGCTAATTGCACTTGCTTGGCTGCAAATAAGCAATTCAACGCAAAACATTTTGATTTTACTGTGAGTTTAACTTTGCAAGTTTATAAGGCGACGAACGGCAGAACACAGGATGTCTTAAGTTCAAATTTTTCAGGTCATTTTATATTCCAAATTGTCAATAACAGTTTAATTTCACTCTAAACTTACTTATTTGCTCATTACAACCATAGAATCTGGATTACAACCTATTTTTTTCCCACCACCCATGTGGTGTATGTTAATTTTATTCATGAATGGCGGGATCTATAGTTTAATGTCCACTCTCAAAGACAGATTTTTGAGGACTTTTAAGTATGCACGTAATGATGCATAATGAGTTTGTCTTGCTTTAAGAGAGCAAAAGTCGAGAAAAAGAGAAGATGCCTTGAATTTGAAAGTCATTTTCAAGAGTTTTAAGAAGTTTTTCGCCAATATCTTCCAAATAAATTAACATTTTACAAAAATGACGCCGAAAAACGCTAAAATGTCGTGATTTTGTAAAAATTCAAAAAAAAGTTGTTTTTTTTTTTTGATAATTAATTTAAAACGACACATATTGACAGTTTAATTAATGCTTTAGATGATGAAATCCAACACAAAGTGAAGGTACATTAATTTTGTTTAAGAATCACTGGCTTAAATAATTAAAAAAAAAAACATAAAAAACAATTAAAATGTTTTTGCGCCTTTTTTTCTGTGTTCAAATAAATCAAGAGAAATAAACAAGAATAATTAGTTTTTTTTTTTTGTATTTTATATTAATACTACAATTAGTTCTTGTTGTTGTTGTTGCTGTGGTTTATAATAAAAAAAAGTCTTAAAAAACTGTAGCCTTGAAGATGTTAGACAGAGAAGAGGGTTTTCTAAGGGGAACTTTTTTGTGGGGTTTTAAAAACGCATTTGAGGTTAAGAATTTTTGTTTCTAATAGAAAATATTTTGTTTTGTATGGATGTTTATGTTGTTATTGTTGTTGTACTTACGATAAGATTATTATTGCGTGTTGTTGAGAAATGAGGTAAAATTTCGAATGTGTCTGCTACTTCAACTTCTTCTATTATAGTCTGTTGTTTTTTATTGTTGTTGTGGTTGTTATTGTTGTTATTAAATATTAAAGAATCTTGTGAATTTTCTAAAGACGATGCATTCAATATGGATTCGTCTTCTAAATCGGATTTTGATGAATTTGTTAGCGTTGACGCTGCAGCATCAGCTGTTGCCGCTAGAGAAGAAGATGATACTGCTGCTGTTGAAGTTTTAAGTTTTGAAATATTTGTTTTGGAATCCACTTTAACTTTCATTTTTGATTATTGTTGTTGATATTTTTGTTTTTTTTTTTTATTATTTAAAATTTATTTTCTTTTATTATTGGAATATATAGAAAGAAGATTTAAAAGTGTTAAGGAGGAGAGGAAAAAAGTTCCAAATGAAATATTCAAATTTTATTGTGGAATGTTAAACGAAGTGATTTATTGTTTAAAACTTTTGTTTACGACACACCCTATTTTTTTAAGGCAAATAATCTTTTAATTTCACTGCACTTTTCGTATACAATACTAGAGAATTAATTTTCTATTAAAAAAATAAATTAAAAATTACTTTTTAAATATCATTTTCACTTAAAAATCGAGAACAATTCCATATTTTAATACAAAATAAGTTTCCAAAAAGAAAATTGTAAACAATCTTACTAGGCAAGACGCATTTTGTTTACTTGCAATTATTCTCTTCACTCATGTCAAGAGTGTTTGGTTGCTCTTTTCGCCATTAACAAAAAAAAAAGTAAAGAAAACAACAACAAAAATACGCATAAACAAAATCATACAAAGTACAAAGGCTGCGGCAACTACAATAACAAGTTGAATGTGACACACGATGTACGTACATGTCAAGAAATATATGCGAATGTGCATGCGAATTAACAAAAACAAAGAACGTTCACAAAAAAAAAAACAAAACAAAAAAGGGATTATTTATGACCAGTGTAATCTATTAAGCGATTTAAGTTGTAAAAACACGATTTTAATAATAAAACTACAATTGGATTAGTCAGCTTAGGAATATCACGTTCTACAGTTTGTATCATTGTAATAATCGTGATCGAAGCTTTAAAAATATTGTGAATAACAAATATTTTTTGTTCACGTGAGTATTGCGATCATCAATAGCATGTAAAATTTTTAATTCGTCAAATATGCCATCAAATTATAAACTGTTATTTTAGCCCAAAGTCAACGAGTTAGCAGTGTGCAAGCACATGGCTGCCCAAAAATTGCAACCTTAGTGTTTCTGTCCCAAAAAGGGAAACCCTACGATGCCAACTACAAGGCTATTGTCCTTTAGATATCCTGGTTTATACACTGGAGAGTCCCATGAAAATCAATACCGCGACAAGGGATCGCCTTTAAACCGCATTATATGAGCTAGTCAGTAATGCGCAGCTGATAAGGCTGTGCAACGTTGAGCAATTTCTGTAGGTTCTTTTGAATGGTCATCTCCAAACATTTTTATAACATGCGAGGTTTTGGATAATATAACTCCTTTGGAACTGTTTTATGTAGAGCATTCTGTCATAGACTGTCATTGTTTCATGAGTAGTGTATTGGCTTGCTATACGAGAGCTTAAGTTTAAAAAGTCAGCAAAAAATAATCATCTGTTTCGGCAACCTTCTTGCAATATATAGTGCTGATACATGGCTAGTTTTGTATGCATTAAACTGTAATGCGGTTGACAGATATTAAGGACCTAAAGTTAGGCATTACCTAGATACGGTATATTTACTAGGCATCTTGGTTCCTCTAACAAAAAATCACTTTCATATACATCACAGTTATACTCCAGTACACTGATGGGTACGGTTTTCGTGATTTTAACATTTTAAAGACTATAAAAAAAGGTTTTAAGTTCATCGCGTTTGAAGTAAAAAAGGTTTTGTGTAGTGAAACAAGTTTTTTTTTTTTACCAGAAGCTGCTTTAAAAGCAAAACAAAGAATTTTTGTAGCGATTTTCAAGTAAATTGTTT
>QOCX01000121.1:27401-63526 GCA_005959815.1 Sarcophaga bullata
CCTGCATACTTTGTTGGTCATTAGAACCATTTAGTCAAGATTACAACCTAGTTTATCATACCAACCATCTTGTCTGTGTTACTATTATGCAGGTGTGGTGAGATCTACAGTTTATCGTCGACTCCAAACGATAGATTTATTGTGAAATCTTTAATGGTGACTTCATGTACACAAGCGGGAAACTATCACGCTTATTATCTCATTTCTGTCTGTGGTTTTTGAATTTATTGGGAATTTTGTGGAATTGAAATATCTGATGAGTGCGTTAGAGATGGAAACTGTTTCTGGATAACTTGAAAATCTTTTGATTTGACTTTTTCAGTCTTTTGATGATGGAGACAATATCAGGAGTCTTAGGATCTGTTTTGTAAGACAAACGATTTCAGACGAAAATACAAACAATATTGCAAAACCTGGCTGCTTAAGGCATGCCAGTAAAGACAGCTTTAGTAATTCCCTAGAAAACAGGGGATCTAACCTTATAGGTTACCCTGTTTCGTATATTAAATCTATCCAGATTTCAGATTTTAAGGGTGAACAAATACTTGAAATTATATTAAGGCTACTGCAACGGGTTTGTGTCTTCACTGCCTAATAAAATCACAAACACCGTGATAGCGGTAGAGGAATAGCAGTTTTCAGCTTTAAAGAAATCACGATTACAACTTTAGTTTCCTAAAATAAATAGGGTATCCTAACTTGTCGTTATTTTCCCTAATTTATTGCAAAATTTTTTTTTTTTTTTTAATAATTTTTATGAGAATTTTTCTGTGCATTTGTTAATGATTTCCCAGATAAAAGAAGAGAAAAAAAAGAGAAAAATTCTGTAAACGAATGAACGAATATTTATTTTATTTACACTAAAGGGTGGGTTGGGTAAACAAACGGCCGCGGCTACGGCCTGTTATTGTTACAAAACAAAGTAAAACAAATATTTGCCAAAAAGGCAAATAAAATCCAAAAAAAAAAAAAAAACTTGTGCAATTTAGCCAATATTTGTGGTTGGTAATACAGATTTTATTACCAACAATGATTGAAAAGAAAACAAAAAAGGAAAAAGATTTTTCCTTTTCCTTGTTTTTTTTTCAAATTGAAGACAACAATCAGCTGCGAAATATGGCCAGGAAATTGCAAAATAAAACAAAAATTTTCATTGGACTGAGAGTTAGATGGTGGTGGTTGGATTGATTTGCGTTGATTGTTAGTTCGTGTTGGAAAAATTAAGAAAATTAAACGAGCTTGAAAAGCCCTTGGGATTAAAGGGAACTTTTTAGGGGGAGAAACAAAAGATTTTTTTTTTCAATTTTTTTCTCTCTCCTGTTTCTTAACATCGTCTTTTTTTTATTTTTTCTTGATTAAATTTAAAATTATCTTTTTTTTTTTGCTATTAATACCGTGCTATTGTAAAACAATTAAAATGTCATAAATTTTATTAAAAAAAAAAATACAAAAAAATAAAAACTAAGACATAAAAGTCAATAAAAATCAATTTATTTTTATTCTATTTAACCTTTAAATAAAAAATACAAACAACAAATAAAAAAAAAAAAAAATATAATCACAGTCGAGTGTATGAAAATCCGCGCGAAAATTGTATTGCATTGTGGGTTTTTGTTTTTTATGGATTTTGCCATGATTTTATTTCAATTGAATCGGTTTTTATTTCGAAAATTAAATCGCAATAATTCATGGCAGAACAACACAATTTGCCATTGTGATTACATAGAAGCAAAATGAATAAACAGTGCTGTAAAGGAGTGAATACATTTTCCGCCAAACAAGCAATTGAAGACAATCGCAAGATTTACAATGAAAATCTCAGAAAAATATTTAGGAATTGAAAGCAATCGCAAGTTTAAAGAAAAAAGGGGGAGGGAGATATTTTATAAAATCAAGAGAACAAAGAAAATATACTAGGGAGCGCAAAAGCAATGTCATAACTTTCCATACCATTAATCATGTTTTTTTTTCCCATCTACTCAAGTATTTAAACTATTGCAGCAGGTTCTAGGTTGCTAGGGTTGCCATCTGTCATACATAAAATACATAATTGGTCGTACAATCCCTTGATTAGGATTATGACCTAGTTTCTTACACCACTTATGTTGTGTGCATTATATACATGAGCGGCAGGATCTACAGTTTAAAGTCGATTCTGAACGCCAGATTTTTGAGAAACTTTTCATGGCAATTTAATTTGCTCTCAGAGTTTTTGTCAGAAATCTGTTGCGAGAAAGGCACCGTGTTCATATTTCGTTTTGATGTCTGACCTGGGGTTTGAACCGTGGCCATACGTCTAATAAGCCAACACACTATCTACTTGACTACGGCAACCGAGAAATTCAAAGTAAATTCACAATATTCTTGAGGGACCATCATTCTAAGGATCTTCACAAACACTAAGGCTTCAAGTCTGCCAAAATATAATGACCACAAGGCTATCGGGAGTCATTTGTATCGAATTTATTATCGAGTGAATTTAAAATCATCCTCAGTACTCAACTGCAATGCGGCAATTTTTGGCTAATAGAAGGAGATAAAGAAACAAGTTTACTTATGTAGCAGATAGTGTAAAAGCCCTAATTTCGCAAAGAATGAATAAGGGATTACATTTTTTCAGAGTAAAAACAAGCGGACGAACAATTGGGATATCATGTGGGTTAATTTGATTCTCAATTCAATCAGTATAAGAACCCAGTTAGACCGAAAGTTAAGCCTGTTGTGATAGCACAATTCAATACTGTAAGCGTATATATAGGACACCATCCCCAATTCCATAATAAAGATTGCTGCAACAGCAATATTTGATCAAAAGCGTCAGAAAATAAGAAATCAATAGTCTCTACTGCTTATAGCAAGTGAAAGAACATGACAAATGAGGTAAAAGATAATCTCCTTCCCGTCAGACCCACAATCTTTTAAGGGCATGCTATGGGTATCAACATGCTTTTTAATTTTAGGAAAGAAGTCAATCAATCATCTTCCTCTCCATTAAAAAAGTCATGCTGATTTAAAAATATTTCTTTCTTTACAGTTTGTGCATGAATCAACTCCTTTGTAGCTCTGCCTGCTGCAAAGTAAATTGCAATTGAAATTAAATTTTCATGTTGTGACTCTCTGTGGTCCGCACCAGAGGCTACTCTTGAAAAATAAACGCCAACAACAACAACAGCAACAACTAGGAAAACTTCAATAATAAATCATTGTCTTCGAATAGAAATAGAAAAACTACTGTATTGCCATTTAAAGACATCAAAAACAAAAACAATAACAAAAAAAAAAAAATAAAAAATTGTTCCATAATTTTGCTATCCACCCCCAGAGTTGCTTTATGCCCATATACGTACGTACATACGTACGTACGTACAAAACATAGTTAATCGCTGGCAATGTGTGTGAATTTTTTTTTTAAGATTTTTCTCTTGAAAGGAGAACATTTCAAAGTATGTCTGTCTGTCTGTCTGTCTGTCTGTTCGAATTGAAATGATTTTAAATCAAATAAAAATTGATTGAGCCTGAGGGGGTGGGTATTTAAAAAAAATGGAAAAAAAAATTAATTGTTGCCCCCTTAATTTGACACTTTGGCATGACATTTGATGGGATAACAATGATTTCTTAGCTAATCTAGATCCACAAAATGTTAAATTTTTCAGGTTTGTTTCTCTTAACTTACATGTGTTCGGTGAGTAATAGCACATGGATAACGGAAATGGTTAACTTACCTGCAAATAAATTGAAAAAGAAAAAATAATTTTTTAATTTTGTGTTTAAAAAGTTTCAAGAGTAAAATAATAAAACAAAGGCTATACAAGTCAATAAAAGAATTCCTAATGCTTAACGCTGCCTATATCTAGTGGAAAGTAGTTGCGAAACAATTTAACTTCGAGATTCTTGACAACGTACGCAGATAATCTGTCGTCTACACGGCGGACGTTATTCCGTAGCTACAAACAACTCTAGAGGCGATTAAACTGAATTTGGAGAACTGCTAGTCTTGGAGCTTTTTAACAACATTATGGTTGAAGACCCTTATCTCTACGTATTCCCATGGCAATTAAATCGCTGCTCAATGCCAGATTATTCTCTGAAAACATAATGACCTTCTCAGACAGCCAGGCTGCCAAACTGACATTTGCGAACATCCTTTTGACTATCACTTACACAGGAGGTGGGACAGGCATCCTCCATTTGACCTGTTCTTGACCACAATGGAGTTGCAAATTTTAAACTAATTTCTTTTCATATCCAACAGTCCAAGTCACTATAGCCTAGCAGTAGCCGTGGTTCAAACCACAAGTTCAGACCTCTCAAACAAGACGAAACACAAAAAAAAAAAATATTTTTTTCGGCGACTTCCTCTCAGATGTCTTCTGGTAAAAACTCCGTGAGTATTGCCATGAGAAGTTTCTCAGAAACCTATCGTTCGCAGTAGTCAACATTAAATTGTAGATCTTGCCACTCATGAATAAATTAAGCTCACAACATGGGGGTGGTGTGAGAATATAGGTTGTAATCCTGACTAAAGAATGGTAATGACCAGTTAAGTCAGTACATGCAACTATGAAGCCATATCTTACAAGTTCAAAAAGTAGTTTTTCATGATTCAGTTTTCATTTTTCAGTGGCCCTAGTAACGCATGTAGTTCTCTCCCTTGGAGAGTACTAAGACTGTATGTAAATTAGATTAGGTTATGTAGCAGACCCTCCTTGATGGGTAAGGTCGCGCTTAGAGTAGATGTTAGTCCCATTACGATGCTAATATCTAAGTCGAGAATCAAATACTTCTCATATTGACCAAAAGGAAAAGAAAATGAGAAGAACATTCGCTTTTTAATGGCAATTCCTTCTTCCCAGATCCACAGCTCCTTTACAGAAAATACTTAGTTTAGAAGTCGCCGTAGTCTTGTAGGTAGTATATTGGCTTATTAGACGTAACGCCACGGTTCAAACCCCAGGTTAAACATTGGCTTCCCCTTAGCAAGTTTCTGGCAACAACTCTGAGACTCAATAAAATTGCTCATTGAGACTCTCAAAAATCTGTCGTTCGGAGTCAACTTTAAACTGTGGGTCCCTATATGGTGAATGTGATATGCTAGATTGTAATCCCAACTAACGAGCTGTAATAACCAATTATCCACTTCAGGAAAAGTACGTTTAAAGACATTTGAATTAAAATGTTGCTTTCGCTTTTTTTTTTTTCATTTCAAACTTATATTTCCTCAGAAGTAAATCCAACTGAAAGTAACTTATTTGATGCGCTAAAAATAAATAAAATGCCGCCAGTAAATGAGGTGATTTTTTTCTGTCTAATTTCCATAATTTTTGTTTCTGTTTGTATCTTGTCTGTCTGTCTGTCTGATAAGAAGTGAAATAATATTTCGCTTACAACACTGTCTGATAACAAACCAAACGTGAGTTTGAAATTCCTTAACCATGAGTAACTCAAAGCAAGCAAAGTAAATATTTTAAAGACTGTTTTTCTTTCTTTCTTTAGTTTTTTTTTTTTTTTGTTTAAATTTATAATAATTTATTATTATTTTAATATAAATTATTTTTAATTGTGGTATTTTATAGTTTTATTTTATAAAACTTTGAAATCACATGATACGTTAAGTTTTTTTATTTTTATTTTCTATTTTTTTTTTATTGTAATGCCTTATTTTGTCTATTTTATAAAACAATACTCGTGCTTTAAAGCCCTTTTCAGATTTCAAAAGAAATACCCATTGAACGTGAACAATTTCAAAGAGATTTTTTTAATGAAACCTCAAACCCACGCACGGGTAAATTCTATGAATGCCTAGAAAATAGAAAATAGATGGCCTTGATGCTGCGTTTAGTAAAAGATGTGGTCAAAACTCATCGGGAATTATAAATTGACGTCAAAAGAATTTCATTTTTTACGCATCGTTATTAGCGTTATTGCGTCTTTAGTAACCTCGATTCAGCTTAAGTAGAATGAATAAATAAATGTTGGTTAGAATATGTTCTAAAATAAATACATACGTACATACATAGGTTGTTTGTTTTTAAACGGTCGCGTATATACTGCCTGACTAATTGGATTGCTTTCCAAATGAAGATCATGGCCGCAATGCCTTTTCAGTGGTAAGATTTTCGTTTAAAATCTCATCAGCCAGGCTATGATCGAGTTTCTAACAAAAGTCACCTTGAAGTTTCGAATCACTCAAACTGTACCGGGAGACTTAACTATAGAAGAGATATCGCTGTATTCTTCCCTAAATGGAAATCTATCCCATTTTTACTGTTCTCCCAAGGGAAAACTAACTACACGAAATACAAACATACAGAAACAATTAGTTATTACAACCCTTTAATCAGGATTACGATCAAGTTTCTCAAATCACTTATGTTGTGTTCAAAGCCGAATTCGAACGACAGATTTTTTAGAGAGAGTTTTCAGGGCACTTCTTTGTTAATCTCAGAGTTTTTGCCAGAAATTTGCTGAGAGGAAGTTGTCAAAGTAATAGTTGTTCAGGTTTCGTTTTGTTGGAGATGTCTGATTTGGGGTTTGAACCGTGGCCTTACGTCTAATAAGCCAACACACTACCTACTAGACTACGGCGACTATAAGGTCTTCAATATCATGACTTCTGTAGAGGTTGCGCTGATATGCAATGCCATTGTTCAGATTCCTAGACGGAGTGGTACCTAGATAGCTAACATCTACTTATCACATGTTGGAAGGCTACATGGTTTCAACAGCACTTTTTGCAGAAAGTTTATTTTAATTATGTTGCGGTTTGAGTCTTAATAAGGGATAGATTACACCAGTAAGACTAAGTCTTTCCTATTACGATTTTTGGAGAGGCTTCAATGATGTGAAGGGGCATATTACGGTCCAGTATTGTCAATAAAAAGAGAAATATTCCGGAATACATTAATATTCCGGATAAAATGGTTTAAGCGTGAACATACAAACCTTTAGTCAGGATTATAACCTAGTTTCGCACATCACTTGTTGTGTGTGGTAATTTAATATATGAGTAGGGGGCCATTTTCAAAGAAATTTTTATTTAATCTCAGAGTTTTTGCCAGAAATCTGCAGAGAAGAAATCCCAGTGGAAATATTGTTCACATTCAGTGTTTTTGAAGATATCTGACCTGTTGTTTGATCCGTGGCCTCACGTCTAATAAGCCAACACACTACCTACAAGTCTACGGCGACTTCTAAACTAAGTGAACAAGATTGTTGAGTAGTTAGTCTTGAATTTAATGCGACAATGAGAAATTTGAATACATTGGAACTGACATGCTTTAGTAGCGAGAGAATTTTGCGGATTGAAAAATGTCTTTTCACATCTCTAATGTCTATCGCATTGAACATAACCTTATTTAAAGTTATGAATCTTTCAATAAAACATTCTTTACTTGTCAAATAAACCATATTTTATAAAACCCCCCGCCATAAATTATTTTGACGTACAACACTATGTACACATATATAGACCGCACCCTAATAAATGTGGTCTTTATTAATAAATTTCATATCAAATTATTATTTTTAATAAAAAATTTATTTCCATTTTGTTTTTTTGTGTTTTTTTTTAAATTTCATAAAAACAATTTCTTTGTCTTCATATATACACACGATACACTCAGTGTGTATATAGAATATTTAACTAATTTAATTAATCCCAATTATAATACAAAAAAAAAATTTTTTTTTAAATGCAAAATAAACTGCGGTTTTATTGGAAAAATAAACACAATATTTTAACCCTCATCATCATCATCATCATATACATTTATTTCTACATACACAATTTAAACATACAAAAATTATCTTTGTAGTCTGCATTTTAAAAGTTCATGAAACCCCCCTTTAACCCTCTTCCCCCTTTCCTAACCAATCAAAATATTTTTTTGAATCAAGTTTGGAGCAAAAAAAAAAGAAAAAAAAAAAAAAACAATTTTTTAATACAAATTCTCACGCTTCAAGAGCAAAAAAAAAAAAGAAAAAAACGAATAAATATTTGCATTAAAATATTACCGATTTACGATATATTTATGATTTGAATTCATGTTCTTGTATTTTTTTTTTAAATTTTCTGATTTTATTTATAAACGATATAAATATGCCTGGTCAAAAACAAATCGAATTCGTATATCGAGTGTCGTAAACAATTTATTGATTGATTGAATGGCTGGTTGGTAGTCTTTTATTTATTTATGTTTCTGCTTTTGTTGTTGTTATTGTCATTAATTTATTATTTTATGTCGTATTTGTTTAAACTTTAAATTTACTTTTTATGCTTTCTTACGAAATTTGGCGCTTTTTTCCATTGTCAGCGGCAATGAAAAGGGGATTTATTGTGGTAATTATAGTATGTCAAGTCTTATCACATGAATTTTTCTGTTTTTTTGTTTTTATTTTATTTTTTTGGTAATTAAATTAACTTTTTATATCAGAAATATCCGATTTAAAGCCAATTCACGTGTTTAAAATGTATTGGCAACAATGCTGCTTGAAACGTTTAGCAACAATGTATAGGTACATTGACACGAACATTTTTAAATGAAGTTTTCATATGTTTTTGGTTAAGGAAGACTTTGTTTGAATAATATTTCTTGTAATTTATGAGTAGAAGTTCATCTCCTAATTAAAGGATTAATGAATACTGACCTCAAACAGTTTTAGTCACACTAGGACTCTGCGAAATTACAGAAAATAGGCAGAATATTACTCAATAAACTTCGATTATTTCGTCCTATATGGCCTATATGCTTACTGCCTTACTTAATCGGTCATTACCACACTTTAAACAAGATTACGAACTAGGTTCTCAGATGTTGTGTGTGCTCAGTCTTCTACATGAATGGCAGGACCCAAAGTTTTACATCGACTGCTAGCGACAGATTGAGAAACATTTCTTCGCAATTTTATTTCACTCACAGAGTTTTTGACTGCCGAGAGAAAGTCGAACACGAAATATTTTCTTTCATATTTCGTTTTGATCGAGATGTCTCCAAAGCTGGGTTTTGAACTATGAGTCACAGCCATATGCGCAGGTGATTATTAAGGATGACAAGTCGATACATATAGTTGAATCAAGGATAAACTAAGACAGAAACACAATAAAATCATTTACCAGAAGGAAATAACTTTCTAAAGGAAAGTATATTGGACTCCTGAGTAAGGAAATATCACGGAAAATGAAAGCAAAATATGTGGAAACGTCACTGGACTGTTTTGGAGAAACTGTCCTACTACGGTGGATGAAAAGTATCAAAGGTATGGACCCTATGGATAGTGTACAATAACCTAAGTAATCTAATGTCTGATAGCTCTTTAACTGCTCTGGGCAGAACCAGCATAGTCTATGACTTTAGGTAATGCTTAGACACTGATCCGTGACGTCATTTCTCCTAGAGGCGCTATGAAATTAAAATTTTTGGAAGAGATGTAAGTCGCTTAATGTTTTTCTTTAATTTCAAGAAACACCAGCAGTACTAATGTTAAATCCATATTATTGTACGGGTCTGCAAATTTATCGATTACCGGTTCTTCTGATTCTTCTTTAAAAAAATTCTAAACATTTTTGTTAACCTTTGATCATGGATGTTAAAATCTTCAAATTCAGTTAATTGTTCGGATGGCGTATTAAGACACTAAAAGACAAATAAATTTTTTTTTTACACTCAAGGTTAAAAGTTCAATTTTTAAAAGTCCATAAACCTCAGATTTCCTCATTTTCAAGTCTTTGAAAAGTCATCATAAATTTCTGATTTTCGGAATTTCTTTTCAAATGCAAAATTTCTTTAATTTTTTTCAATTTTTTGAAAAGAAATCTTGTTTTTAATTAAATTGTATTCGATTGTATTTAAATGTTAATAACAATTCGTTTTTTTTTTATTACTTATTTAAAATTTAATAAGAGACTCACTCGTAAATGATTAATTAATTGATTAATTGTATGGCATAAATGAAATAAATTTGTTTTTAATTTTAACAAAATTTATTGCAAATCTTGTCAATTTTTTTTTTTTGTCTTAAAATTATTGTTAATTTTTTTTACAAATTGTGGAGGTAATAAATACCGTCTGTCTATACATTTAATTAGCTACGTAGAATGCTATATAAATTTTGAGATACATTAATATGCAATTATTATAAACACTTCACTGAGGTGAAGTCCTCTGGGGATGAGCGCAAACATAAAATAAGCATTGTTGCCGGTATCTCAGCTAAATAAAATTGCTTTAAACTGTAGGTCTAGTCACTCCCAGATCACAATAACATACTAAACATGGGTGGTGTGAAAAGCTAGGTTGTAATCCCGACTAAGAGGTTGTAAAGTAAGTAAGTAAGTACTGCAGAAGTCAAATTTTGTGGCCTATTACGCAAAGATTTATTCCAGCAATAGAAAAGACTTAACTTCGTCAGTTTAGTGGCTTATTCTACAGGAACTCAAAATATTTAACGCATGCAGTCTAAAGAGACTTCTAAAGCCACTTTCTTTACATATTCCTCAATCGTCAGAGGGAATATTTATAGGAGAAGTTAGGTTAGGTGACGTCACACTAAATATAAATGATATTAAGACCCACTTAGGCCCATTGTTCTGCCACTCTCCATTTAAAATTTTAAAGGCGTTAATGTACGAGGAAGGCAACCAGACTTGAGATGCTCGTGTCCTATTACCTCTTCCGAGTCGCAACTACTGCAGATCATACGCATGGCTGGGCACCTAGCCTATTAGAGGGAATAACATCAACAATAAATATTACGAAAGGTTAACCAATGCTTAGGAAAGAATAGAATTCAACAAGCAAAGTTTCAAACCATTAAACACCCAATACAACAATCCTAGAACATTGCTATATTTCTAGCAACAACAATTAGCAACTCTGTCATTACAGAACCTGTCAAAGTAGACCAATGAAATGCTTTGCTGGGAGGATGAAATTGAAATAAGAAGAAATAATAAGATGGATAGGAGCAGATAAGGCAGATGTTTTTTGAAAGTTCAAAGTTCCTTAAAAAACGAAAGTGGAATTAAAATCCACAATGCGATCAAGGAGATTCTGTATCTCCAGCATAGTTGTAATGGCAAGAGGTATCATGCAAAGAGAACTTGAGACTGTAACTCGGGACATGTTTGTTGAATCGAATATAAACCCAAACATAACCTCAGTAATAGAAGAATATTCGACTCCTGTGTTAGAAAATATCAGTGAAAAGGGAGACAAAATATTTAAATATATTACTGGACAGTAAACAGAATGAAGAGGTCCTGCTTCATTCGATTAGGTGCGCCACCCAACCCAACAGACAAGAAAGGCTCTTAAAGAGATCAATTCGAGGAAAGCCAAGCACATGCCATTATGATATACAAAAGACTTGCTGAAAAGTATTCCGGGTACAAAATAACAATTATACACGGGATATATATCCTGATGAATAGGCAAATGGCATATAATGGGGCCATTATTGGGTAGGGTAGAATGAATTTGAAAACAATTGAGATTGAGTTGAATAAGTTACAGAGATTAGCAGGTGTTGATATAATTATAGCAATGAGAACCTGTTCTACATGGTGGTAATGAGTAACTGTTCTACAGTAGTGGGAATCAGTGGGAACTGTGAACCTCTATGGTTAATATAATAGAAAACAAGTTTGACACACCAGATTCATAAGGGGAGATTGTGGCTCAACAAATCTAATGTCTTGCAGTTAGGTATCATGAACATAAGATAAGAGATTGAGTACAAAAGCAGTCTAAGAGTTACTTGAAAAGCTTGGAGAAATATTCTCCCCTAAATAAAGAGCCTGTTTAGTCGCCGTAGTCTAGTAGGTAGTGTGTTGGCTTATTAGACGAAAGGCCAGGGTTCGTATCCCCAGTCAATCATCAAAAACGAAGTATGAAAAAAATATTTCTTAGGCGACTTCCTCTCAGCAGATTTCTGGCAAAAACTTGGAGAGTAAATAAAATTGTCATGAAAAGTTTCTCAAAAAAATCTGTCGTTCGGAGTCGACTTTAGGTCTGTAGGTCCCGCCACTCATGTATAAAATTAACACACACAACATAAGTGGTGTGAGAAGCTAGGCCGTAATCCTGACTGATGGGTTGTAATGGCCAATTATGTATGTATGTATGTAAATAAAGAGCCTATGTCTGTTGTTTTACTTCACTGTCGCGCCAATGGAGTAAGATTCACTATTTAAAAAGACGGAAAGAAAAAAATCCAACTGCAGTGTTAAGATACAGATTAAAAAGACCCTGTAAAGAAGAACTTCAGAAGGAAGCAACAAGACTACACAGAGCTTAGTGTGACTGGAGCTTAAATGTATAATTCTAACTTGATATGAAAAAATTAAGAGAGGTTTTCTTTTGTTTTAAACATTTAATAATTTAAAACCAAATGTCCATGAACTTTTTAAATCCAATTTAATTTAATTAAATTTAAATTTTATTTTCTTTTAATTTAATTATTAATTCTTTTGCTGTTTTTATTTTTTTTATTTCAGTCGGCTGTTTTTATTGTAACTGTTTTATTAACTACCCTGCTGACAACTGTTCTTTTATTTAATATACTTTTTTTTTTTTATTAATTTTTAACAAATGAACGAACAACAGCTTTTAAGTAGCAGCTGATATAAAATTTTTTTTATTTCTTTAATTTTTGTTTTTGTTTTAATTTTTTATTTTGTATTTTGTATTTTTGATTTTTTTTTTGTTTATTATTATGGTTCCTTGTTAATGTGTAGTTGTAGTTGTGGTCATTTTAATTTAATTGTTTTATCTGTCAGACAGCAGCAATTCATTTAAGAGTTGATTTTAATCGTAAAAAATCTGTGCACTGTTTTATGGGTTCATCAACATGTATATCTTATTGAATGCAACAAAGTTTCTAAACATCTCATGAAAATGTTGCAATCGGTGTTTCTATTTATAAGGGCCACCACTGTAGTCATTAAAATATTCTCGTTGCTTAAGCATACAGAATCCCCTTTTAAAAAAACACACACTCATTTCATACTTATACACAAATTCAGACACACACACACACACATTTGCTTTCTGCTTGGTTTTTGTAGGTAAAATTTAAAAAAATGATTTTAAAAATAAAAATAAAAAAAAAGAGAGAAACATCTTGAAAATACAACAACGCAATACAATAAAAACAGCGAAGAAAACAATGAAAACAATGAAAAAAAAATTATACGACTCCACCTCCTATAAGAATAAGAGGATGAGGCAATAAATGCAACAAATCAGAAGACAGCATGACAACAACAGAGAGATTATAAAATAAAACAAACAAAAAACAAAACAAATTATTTTACGCACTGTCAACTCGGGACAACAAATCAAAATAAAACCAAATTAATGCATTCTGTGTTGTTGTTGTTGTTATTGTTATTGCTTTTTGTGCGTTTGATTTTTTTTTTTTTTTTTTTTTTTTTTTGTTAATTGTTTAATGACAACAACAGCAAATCATTGTAGAAGAGAACACATTAACAAACGATTAACAAAACAAAACATAAGGAATTCATGCATACATGGGAGAAACAAACAACGGCCATCAAAAAAAGGAGACCAAAATTTCAGGAGAATTTGATTTTTTGAAATCAAAACAATGTAAGTGTATGTGTAGGGTTTACGTTTCGTTTTTTTTTCGGTAGAAAAGGAGGCGTTTTTGTAAACGAATTTTACACTGCTGCCGCTCAACTGGCCGGATAACAAGAAAACCACACAAATCAAGTGCTTTTTAGAGGAGGACTGAACCTAAATTCAAATAAAATGGAGATGTTCACTACAAATAGCGATGCATCCATTGATCCATAAAGGTTGTTGATAAGTTTACTTGATTTAAGGCTGATTAAGACGATTACACAAGTCGTAGAGAGCGGATAGGTGCGTGTAAACTCATTACAAAAATACGGCTGAAAGTCTACAATATTTTGTCTCTGACTTCAGATACGTAAATTCTTATCGTCTAAGCCGGTGACATTTACTACTTATCATTCAATGTATACATAGGTCTAGGAGAAATTAGGTTAGGTGACGTCTCGCTATATAAAAATGACATTAAGATCCACTTAGGCCCATTGTTCTGCCACTCTCCATTTAAAATTTCAATGTACGCGTAAGGCAACCAGACTTGAGATGCACGTGTCCTTTTACCTCTTCCGAGTCGCAACTTCTGCAGAAGATACGCTGGGGGGCACCTAGCCTATTATTCATGGTTTCGTGAGACCAAATCCCGCATAATGAATGCCTACTCTAGAGAGAAAAATTAGTTGTTTCGCCCTCTCTAGGCTAAAATTTTTCTTGGTAGAACTAGCAGTCGAAAAGAGCTTTCCTTTTACCCAGCAAGAGTTTCCCAAAAACAGCTTTCGTGGCATAGTGTCCACGTAAGTTCCTATGCCTAGGAAGACAAACAAACGAATGAAGCGACAATATTTTTGGGCAAATATGGAAGATAATATGATATTGAAAAGGATCTTCATGGCAGCCTAGCTGCCTTATATAATAGTAAAGTCAGAGAGAATATTCCACGATTGAGCAGGCATTTGAGTGTACCCATGATTTGAAAAACAATAGTGATCTGGCCACACCCCATTTTCCCGTTCAATTTCTAGCCGGCGGTGCATCTTTTCTAAGTGTTTGGAGTAGAATCTGGCTTCTCTATCCAGAAATCTCTGTTTGGGATGTCAGTACCTATTCAGATAGATTTATAGGGAACCACATTCTCAATCAGTACTGAGGAATAAAGTTACATGACTTAAGCATGCCCATGACTCTGCTAAGGCCAGAAGTTTATCAAATTTAATGTGATTGCCACAAGACGTGCATGTTGTATCAAACAAAGAACGACAAATAGTCCTGCTCGGATAACACCGATCAGGGCATTTATATTTAAACATACATACATACATTTAAACGCAAGAAACTTCCCTTCAAAAACGTTTGTTTTTCAGTTACAATTTTAAAAACGAAACTCGAACTTAAAAGACATCAACAGATAACCTCACACTAAAATTTATTTATTTTTTTAATTACTTTTGGATCACGTACATTGGGTTCTCTAATCAAAATACTAGTTTGCAATTGTTTGCGTTGAAGGGGAATTTCCCGAATACTTTGTTTGTAAAGATGCGTCATTTCCCGTCGGAAATAAAAAATAAACGTTGGGAAATTTTGTGAATTTTGTTTACAGTTTTCGGCTTTATTTTTGTGTTTTGAATTGAATTATTCAAATTAGGCCGGTATTGATAAGATTTTTAATAAATATTTGCAAAATAAGCAAGAGAAGCAACAATGTCAAGTGTAGTTATACGATAAGGGTTATCAGAGGATTGAAAATGTATTTCGTGACATGCTAAGCCTTTCATAAGACTTTCGAACGGGGTTGTGAGAGCAAAAACATAGAAAAAGGTTGGCCTGTTGTTATAATAGTACCTTTGCTTAAGTCCCTTTTTTGTTCCAATATTATCCAGCGTATAGTATACTTACTCACTTGGTCATTATAATACTTTAGTCAGGATTACAACCCAGGTTCTCATACAAGCCAAGAAGTGTGTGTCAATTTTATCCATGAATGATTTTTAAGAGACTGTTGGAGATGTTTTCTTTCAAATTTAGTTTTGTTCAAGATGTCTTAGCTGGGGTTTGAACCACGGGCACGCGTCTTATAAGCTAACACACCTACCTACTAGACTACGAGACTTCTTAGCCAATGCATCCTCAACTTCGTAATCCCAGGTGTCCATACGTCCTAAGCAACTGGACTATATTTCCAAGCGCTAGCCTCTGCAACATATTTTGCGGCAACCTTTGGAACAAAATGATTTTCCTATTGGAATCAATAACTTTTGTTTGGGCTGGTGTTATTTGGAGTCATCGGTAAACGATCGCTACGATCAACGCCTCCAACAGATTACTTAAAGAACAAAAATAATTTCATTTCCTAGCGTTTTTCTTTCACAATGTAATCGGAGAGGAACTGCGTGAACATTTGTTCTCGCTATCTCAGAAGTATTTACCATAAGGACCAGTTGCAAATAATTAATCTACGTTTCTTGAGTCAAGGGCTTACACAAGTCCTCAGAGAAGAGAAACCAACGAAATGCTTCTAACTTCCAATTATGGTCGTATTTAATGGATCTATGAAAAGACAGACAGGCAGACAGCATTCGATCTCTTGGTTTACGTTGTTATTGGCAACACAGTTCAAACCAAAATATTTCTAGAAGTTTAAGACTTGACAATAGTCCTATCACATCTAGATCCAAATGAATTCAAAAAAATTAATATTCGCAGCTAACATAAGTTCTGAGCCCCCGACACTGGTTGCTGATGACGATGGTCTTGTTTTATGCGGTGAGATCTGATTTTAACGATTCTGAATTCTTTTTTTCGTTCGTTTAAGAAGCACACAGCTGTTACAAAGTATCTCTAGAACAAAAGAGTTGCCAACTGCCATTGTCTAAAAAAACATTCTCTGAGAAAATAGAGCACAGAGCTGTTACAAACCATCTCTAGAACAATAGAGTTGCCAACTGCCATCTAGAAAAACATTATCTGAGAAAATAGAGCACAGAGCTGTTACAAACCATCTCTAGAACAATAGAGTTGCCAACTGCCGTCTAGAAAAACATTATCTGAGGAAATAGATTGGGTTGTTTAGTAATAAACTTTGTTAATCGAATTCTATCCTTTAACAAAAGGTGGGGGAGCTATTTGGGCTTTCTATGATGTTAGCTGTTCATGTTATCCTCTCTGGCTCATAAAGGGATAGGGAACTTTCTGCATATATTTATTTAGATGGATTTAAAGTCTTTTAATTTTTCTGAATTCAAAGACCAAGTCAAACATTTTTTATAGCTTTAACAGAATTGCTCAGCTTTATAATCAAGAGCCTTTAACCACTTTAACAAGCCTAGATTTGACGTTACAGCCGTCATTACAATTTTTTGACAAATGAACCTGCTTTAAATTCTCAAAGGTTGGATTAGAGCAAGGAACGCTTTAAATATCTAAAGCGGTAGTATTACTGTGATTTTACTTGGTCTAGGAAAGAAGAAATATTTGGAAATTTTAATTCCAGCTTTTTACCGCGTTATTTTCGAAATAACTCACTGTGCAGTTGTATACTTAATGGAGAAAACACGGAAGTTTTCCTGCCAATAATCCATCATTTTTTTTATTTCAAAGCCTATTTATTAAGCATAAAGGCCTGTAAGTGTAAACAACTAAATTCAGTTTAAAATGCTTTTTTCACTTACCCTGCTTTGTTGTTGTTGTTGTTGTTGTGAATGCTGTTGCTGTTGTTGTTGTGTTTGATGTTGAGCTTGAGCTTGTGTTTGCAGTAAATGTTGTAAACGTTGCTGCTGTTGTGGCGTTAAATGAGGTTGAGATGGCGACATATGATGCTGTTGCTGTTGTTGTTGTCTTACAAAACTATTATTGGTAGTGTGATGGGGTGATGGCGCGGGTGTCAATACTTGTTGGGGATGTTGTAACTGCTGCAGCTGTTGCTGCTGCTGCTGTTGCTGTTGTTGTTGTTGATGATGATGATGCTGTGTTTGCTGCAACAGTTTTAGATTTTGTTGCTGCTGCGTATAAAGTCGTGATTGTGTATGCTGTTGTTGCTGTTGTGACATACACGTTACGTGCTGTGCTTGTTGTTGCTGATGTTGCAACAATTGTAGCTGATGATGAGAATTCGTGTGATTTGAATAGAAATTCATGGAGGGTAATGGCGAGATCGTTGTTCCTGCTACTGCTGCGCCAGCTACTGTTGCTGTCGCATTAGCTGTTGGTATTTGCTGTTGTTGTTGTTGTTGTTGCTGCTGGGCTGGTGTATAATTTTGAAATTGTACTTGTTGGTGTGATTGTTGTTGTTGTTGTTGTTGTTGTTGTTGTTGCATACAATGTTGCAATTGCTGTTGCTGTTGCGGCTGCTGCTGCACCCAATTTGAGACACGGATTTGTTGTTGCTGCTGCTGATGCAATTGCTGTTGTTGTTGTTGCAACATATTAACATTTTGATTGTTATTGTTATTGCTGTTGTTGTAATAATAGTAATTTTTATTATTATTATTGTTGTTGTTGTTATTATTGTTGATATTTTGCATTTCGATACTAACTTCACTCTGAAAAGAAATTGAAAAGAGGCAAGAAAATTTTGTTAAAAATTTAATAATTTTGTTAAAAGTAAAATGCTTAGGATTTCTAAAATATATTTTCTAAAAAGGAACACTTCGTCCCTGTCATGTCCTGTGGCATCTTTTCTTTAGTTTTTTATGGAATAGCATTCATAATTCGTTAATATGTTGCCTTATTAAAGGAGAATGATCTCTAGAGTTCATACCACAGTTCTGACGACTTGACAAACAGAAATACGAAAAGAAATATTACTTCTGACGAGACCATCTTAGTAGTGTTCTTGGAAAAGCAGTCTGGGAGTAGACAGACTTTGTTAGCCGGACATTGATTAATCCTCGACGGGAAGAACTCACTGAGAGGGGACGTGATGTGTGTGGCTCATATAGAGATTATTTCTGACAGAAGAATTGTCATGGCCAATTGTTTATGTGACATGCGTCGGCAAAATGGAAGCCAATAAGAAAGTGGCGGCACTAGATGTTTTCATACGTTTAAGTCCTTTGCCTTCGTTAATACGAACCAGAGTCAAAAAAAAAACTGTGATTACGATAGCGGAAGACGAGTGTCTAGTTTCTTACTCTGCGCCCAGAACAGAATCAGTTGACGCTATAACGTTGGCACAAGACAAAGTAATAAGAATAAACGGGTTTATCTGGAACCTACGTTCTGTTTTAAGACAGTGATATACAAGTGAGTTTAAAAATTGATAGTGGTGCAGAATACAATATTTGGAACCTATGGAAAGCAATCGAAATGAGAATCCAATTTAAGTTAAACGGAAGGCAAAGAACGGATCACAGTCAAACTATTCGATAGTCGGGTGCAAATCTGAATATTTAGATGTTATGAGGTTGAAACTGTCTCGTACAAGATGAGTCAGGCAGGCAGGAATCAATAGCGTTGCTTTTAGCTGGTTTTCAGGTCATGTGGTAAGCGACAAACTTTCAGTGGAATTGGAAAAGCTGTTCACAAAGTTGTCTTAGTCTAGTCGGCAATGTGTTGGCACATTAGATGCGATCCCCTTGTTCAGACATCTCGAACAAACCAAAATATGAGAAAAATATTTCTTTCGGCGTCCTTCCCCCTCAGCGGTATTTAGGCAAAAACTCTGAGAGAGTAAAATACAATTACTATGAAAAGTTGCTCACAACTGGCGTTCGAAGTCAAAGTAGGTCCCACCACTCATGGGTAAAATTAAAACACACACTATGGGCGAGTTAAGAAGCTAGGCTGTAATCCTAACAATTAAGCTAAGTAAAAGGGTGCTTAAGTGCATTCTTCACCTACGATACAGCGCTGGACATATACCCAAGAAATTTAGAAAAGTTTTCTTCGTCTTCTAAGTCTCCACAGCAGCAATCATTGGGTAAGGGGAAGAGACAACCAGTAAGAATCGTCACTCATGGATAAAATTAAAACACACACAATATGGGTGTTGTAAAGAGCTAGGTTGCACTTGTGACTAAAGAGTATTAACGGCCAAGCATGAAAGGATTAACTGAATACCCTTAATATTTTACCGCATATTGTTGGTGAATACGGACGGTATTTATACTTGGGAAAAAATTATAATTTTTTTTTGTTAGAATTTCTTTAAACAAGATTTTAAAGTTTATTTCTAAAGAAACCACAATGTTGCATGAAACGCTTATATTTTGTTTTAATAATAGACACAACCGAGAGGGAAAAAATATTGTGGTAAACAGTAGTGTTCATAGAATTATTATCTACGGCGTGTGCATAACGACGTGTCATTCAAGTGAATTTTTTTTGTTTTGGGGAACATATTCCAGCATATTGTTAAGCAGTTAAAGTATTTCTAATGAATTAAAGCCATTTAATTTTAATTAAAATAATAAATAAAAAATTAACAATAATTTTTTTTTTTATTATAAGGTCAGGTATTTACCAGGTAAATGTGGTATAACCGCCCGCCTACACAAAAATATTTTTTGAAATTATTTTTTTTTTTTTAATTTTAATTTCTTTTTATTTTGATTTATTTATGAATTATTAAATTTCTGAATATCTGAATTAATAACAATTTAATCGTATAATCTTTTTTAATTTAATTAAATTCACAGCGATCATTGAATAATAAGCGAAATATTTTCAGTTTTTTTTTTTGTATTTTATTTTGAAAATACAATGAAGTTTTTCGATGGCATTATGCTAATTAATGTGAAACAAAAATAAAAAAAAAATTAAAAAAAAATATTCATTCGTATACTTATTTAAATATTGTATTTGTGGGTGTCCGTCCGTCTGTCCATCCACTTCGGCTGCGTCCATGCCGTGAATAGATGGACTGTCTTTTCACTGAATCATCATCATTAGCGTCGTGCGTAAACGTCGCTTGTCGTTCGCTATTGTTGTGGTTTTGAAATTTCACGTTAAAATATTTCTGTTTTTTCTTCTTCTTATTTTCTTCGTCGTTTTTTTTTTTTAAATAAAATTAATTTTTCTTTTTTTTATGAAAAAAAAAATAATGTCTCTACGCAATATAATCAATGACTCATTTTAATTGTTATTAAAAAAAAAAAAGAAATTTTCTAAATCTGACATTAAATTGTGAGTGTGCGAGAGTCAACAACAAACGTACTTGACGTACGTTGAAATATAATTTAAGCGAGTGTGGTAGGTTTGTTAAGGGGTTTGTGACGGGTGTAAAAAGTGTTTTAGTATGTTGATTAAGGACTATTACACACGTACTAAGGTATACGCACTTAAACAGTAATAGAAGATAAAGATGCCAAGAGGATTTAAACGTTTAGGCAACGTATGGCCAATTGTGATACCAAAGTTTTGCATTTCTCATAACACCGAAATCACACAGAGATTCTGATAAGGTCATTTAGATCCCCTAAGTCCATTCTTTATTGATCATTGAAATTATCTGCATACTAGAGGTTTATAGTTAAAGTCACCTTAGTCTAGTAGGTAATATGTTGGCTTATTCAATGCGAGTACGTGGTAGACGTAAGACCACGGTTCAAACTCCAGGTCAGACATCATAACGAAAATATGAAAATATTACTTCGATGACTTCCTCTGAGCAGATTTCTGGCAAAAACTCTGAGAGTAAATAAAATTACCATGAAAAGTTTCTCAAAAATCTATCGTTCGGACTCGACTTTAAACTGTAGGTACCGTCACTCATGTATAAAATCAACACACACAACATAAGTGGTATGAGAAACTAGGTATAATAACTAATTATGTAGGCGTGGTTCAAACCCTAGCCGGAATGTGAAAACATATTTTTTTTCGGGGACTTTTAGTCTTAACAGCCTTTTTGCAAAAACTCTGAGAGAGTAAAATAACATTCTCATAAAAAGTTTCTCACAGCTGGTGTTCAAAGTCAACGTGCCACCACTCATGGATAAAATTAACAAACATAATATAGGCTATGTGAGAAGCTAGGTTGTAATCCTGACTGACCATAAAATTTTCCCCGACTTCTTAGCCTCTACAGAACCTGCGGGAATCATTTTGCAAGTGGGAGTGGCAGGGAGTAAGACCAGCCACTCATGGATAAAATTAAAACACACACAACATGGGTGTTGTGATGAGAAATTAAGTAAGTAAGTAAGGACGCAAACCTATTCTTTAAAATAGAAATAGAAAATAGAAAATAGAAATTCTTTATTCTATTACCCTACTGTGACATTTAATTTGTTTCTTAAATGTTGTGAAATAAAATAAAATTTGTTTACTTTCTTATCGTAACACCTTATAAGGAATTTTGAAACATTTTTCTTGTTTTAAATCCCCTTCCCAGAATCCGCTCCCATTTCAATGGCAATAATTTTTTTTAAAGAAAACAAAAAAGAAAAAAAAAACAGTAAACTTGAGTAAGCAACATGACCCATCCTAATATTAAGAATTTACCATGGGTAGGGTAAAGCTTGACAGTTCAAGGCCATGAAGTTTTTCAAAAAAAATGTTTTTGTTTTTATTTTTCACAAATTTAGTACCCAACAGAGATCACGCCATGTCAACTAGAAATATAATTCCAGAAAAAGGTTTTCTAAGTTGCCAATTATTCGTTCTCGTCCATGTATGATAGAGACTTCCCAGGCAATTCCACAGGATAATTCAGAGATAACTATTATCTGGATTGCAGCACATGGGGATGGATATTCTTGGAAATAGCTTTGCAGAGAAATTGGCTAGGGCTGGTACAGACCTCACAATCTTCGCAATATAATACAGGGCATTGGGGTTCAGACTGTTAGTTTTACTACGTATTCTGCGGTCATTTTACAAGGAGGCTCAACTTCTTTGGCGGTATTATGGGACTGTAATCTATGAAGTCGCCGTAGTCTAGTAGGTAGTGTGTTGGCTTATTAGACGAAAGGCCAGGGTTCGAAATCCCCGGTCAGACCATAAAATGAAATATGAAAAAATATTTCTTCGCGACTTCCTCTCAGCTGATTTCTGGCAAAAACTCTGAGAGTAAATAAAATTGCCATGAAAAGTTTCTCAAAAAAATCTATCGTTCGAATTCGATTTAAACTGTAGGTTCCGCCACTCATGTATAGAATTGGCACACACAACATAAGTGGTGTTTGAAGCTAGGTCGTAATTCTGACTGAAGGGTTGTAATGACCAATTACAATTACTTGCAATATTGCAGTTTGCTCTGCTGGATTGATGAAAAACTTTTGCCTTCTTATAGGCCTCTGCCCTATTGGCAGACACGCCGTTAGACTTGACATTTTTTTGAATGACTTCTGAAAGAGGCTATTTCTTACTGCATTACTTACTTGTTATTAATACACGCAACATAAGTGGTGTGAGAAACCTAGATGTGTTTGAAGCTAGGTCGTAATTCTGACTGAAGGGTTGTAATGACCAATTACAATTACTTGCAATATTGCAGTTTGCTCTGCTGGATTGATGAAAAACTTTTGCCTTCTTATAGGCCTCTGCCCTATTGGCAGACACGCCGTTAGACTTGACATTTTTTTGAATGACTTCTGAAAGAGGCTATTTCTTACTGCATTACTTACTTGTTATTAATACACGCAACATAAGTGGTGTGAGAAACTAGGTCGCAATCCTGACTGAAGGGTCAATTATGTATGTATGTATGTATATGTGTGATACCAACAACAATTATATATACAAGTGCCACTAGCACTATCACCGAAACCTTCACGATCAGCTTACCGTTTCAGCAAAGCAAAAAAAAAACTTTCAAATAAAACGTCATCGTCAAAACACTTGCGAATGATGTCATATTTCTGTTAGGCCTTTGAAACAAAAATTAGAAACTCTTCACTGTTATGGTTTCTATTAAAAAAAATTCTAGAATTTCATCACAATTGCTGAAATTGCATGGAATTTTAATAGGCGTCTCTCCCTTTAATACAATTTCGATTCGAGTTAAGTTGGGAGCAGTTCTTAATAAATTAGTGACACCTTAGGTTTTCACTAAAAATAAACTCCTATTCTTGTTAAATATTGTACATTCTTACTAAATAATTAAACTGAGCACAGAGCCTATTTAATATGAAAAAACAACAATAAGGTGTAATTCATAGTTTTAGGGATTTACTTGTTCAGGAAAAACATGAATTTTAATCATATTTTGCAATACGTTTGGTAAAAAAGACGCGTTTTAGGTAAAACTTATGTATTCTATCGAGCTTAAAAGATACCCACTAGGGTCCACTGACACTGGATATTCACCCTTAGGACCTCTTATAGTAATTACTAAAATGATAGCGTATCATTGGCCTCAATTGCTCGCAAACAATTGAAAAGTATTGATTAACCTTTAAAGATCTCTGACGCCAATTGATACCAGCTACTCCAATTGATTAAAATATTTCCCACACAGGATAATACAATAAATGAGTCGTACCCTTCTATCGGGAATTTCGAGCTTTGACTGTTTATATCGGCCATTTTGCTTGAACTACATCTGTCAAATTAGTTGTCATTTATGCAGTCTATTTTGGCAAATCACAATGGGCGGATATAGCAATCAATACCACGAGCAAATATTGCATTTCTTTTATTGGTACTATTCGGGCAACGTATAGGGCGCTTCGCTCGAAGCGGAAAATTACATATTTCGATTGCATTCCGACTAGAAAAGCTGGGGCTAATATTTAAATGAAGTTACATGGCACACTTAATGGCTTTCGATGATTGAAAACGCTTAAGGAAAGACCCGTTATATTATTGTAACTGCTGCAAAAGTGTTTCCCTGTTAGACAATGGCCTAACATCATTTACTCTAAGCGAATAGGAAGTCTTCTCTAATAGCAGCGAGTCAGTCAGTGACTGTTTGGCCTGCACTATGGCCCGGAGGTGTCATTGAAAATAGACATGGAAGAACGTTACTTCAGAACACACGCTTTCTTTTTTTTTGTTTTGTTTTTTTTTTTTTGTTTGCAAATTAAAGTTATGAACTAAAGAGTTTGTGATTTCAATAGGACGGTACAAAGAGCCACACAACACGGCCGATATTGGCTTTATTGCATGAGGAGTTATATACACACATACATATATTGGAAAAAATATTAAATTATAATATGTGTGTAACCTTGTAAGCTCGGCCTTAATGCCAAGATATCATTTGAAATGTGCATAAAAGAGTGCGAAGACTACCACAAAAGGATCAACTGATGATATCGCTGCAAATGCAGACACTTGAATGACATTAGTCACCATAGTTTCGTAGGTAGTGTGTTGGATTATTAGACATGAGACCTAGGTTCAAAGCTCAGCTCAGACATCTCTAACAAAACAAAATATGAAAAGAATTTCTTGGGCAACTTTCTCACAGCAGTTTCCTGGCACAAACTCTGAAAGTAACTACAGTTGCCATGAAAAAGTTTCTCAAAAATATGGCGTTCGAAGTCGACTTTAAACTGTAGGCTTCGCCACTCATGTATAAAATGAGCACACACACAACATAAGTGTTATGAGAAGCTAGGTGGCAATCCTGACTAAAGGGTTGTATGTATGTGTGTATGTATGTATGTAACCCTTACAAATTTCCTGCCAACACACCTCAAACGTTCTACAGGCTTTGGTAAATTACAAAAGCTTGTGATTAGATGTGATTTTAAATGAAAATAAAACATTAATCGAATACAATTTATTTTACTAAATACTACCAATGTGATACGCAATTATGGCAATTCTTATAAAAAAAGGCGCGAAATATAAAAATTTTTTTTTTTTATTTTTAAACAGACATGAAGTAAGTTTCATTATTTTTGTATAAAAAAAAAATAAAAAATATTTTAAAGTCACACCCTCCTTTTGAATATCATTGCAAAAACAAAAATATATTGTGCTTTTTTTTTCTTTTTTTTTCTTAAAAAAGAAGAACAAGATGCACATAATTTCGCAATATCACCAGGTATTTTTTTGTCTCTTATTTTGTTGTTGTTGTTGTTATTTTTTTTTTAATATTAATTTTCTTTAGATGGAGCTTATCAAAGGCAGTTAATCATGGTTATATATCAGCAGCAACAACAACAACAGCAAACTGCAAGAAAACTACACTGTAATTCTTAGAATTTCACTCAACATGCTGTTAAACAAAAACAACAAAATTTACAAATATTGTACACAGTACGAAATAATTCTATTTTTTTGTGTTTTTTTTATTGTTATATTTTTTTTTTAATTATTTTTTTTAACAGATCGTTGATCATCATGACATAAAAAAAAAAATCGAAAACATCCGATTGTTGTTGTTGTTGTTGAAAATAATAAGAATAATAAAAGAAAACCACTTACATTTTTGGCACTTTTAAGAATAATAAATGGCATGATATTTGGGGGATATTTGTTTTTTTATTTTATTTTTATTTTAACACCCACAATCTGCTGTTTCTTTGCTTTATTTTTTCTTTCTTTTTGAGTTATGGCAGCATTTAAAAAAAAAATTTGTATTTTTTTTCTTCTTTGATTTTGTTTATGTTTTTTTTTGGTTGTTGTTGTTTTTTAATTACACAAATTAAATAATTTTTTCATCACTCCTTTTTTTTTATTTTTTTTTTTTATATTTTTGTTAATAAAAACTTTGTTTTTATGGCATTAATTGTGATTTAAACGCCAAAAAGGTCGTTGACTTATTTATCCATACCAAAAAAAAAAAAACAAAACAAAAAAAGACTGTAAGAAACATAAAATTACAAATTAAAAACTTCACATATAATTAATTAAAATTATTTGTTGAATAAAAAAAATACAAAAAAAAAACACAATAAAACATTCTAAATATTTATATTTTAATTTTAATTTGTTTTTTAATTTTAATTTTATTTTCCATTTAATTTTATATTTAATTAAAAAAAATATTTAAAAAAAAAATAATTTAAAATTTATTTCAAATTTTGTTTTTATTACAGTGCACTCGCGGTAAGTGAATTGTTCACGTTAACGACTAACGAAATTCATGAAAAAATATATGTATTTCACACGCTTGAACGTGAAATTCTTTTATTATTATATACATTTTATTATTATTTCATAGATTTCACTTGTATCATCAACACATGAATCATTATTCCACCATTAACAAGAGAAAAACTCAACCTAAAAAAACATACTTTTTCTTTCAAATGATTTCCTAAACTTTAAAATTCGATTTTAATGTATTTTAGTGTTGCCTATAGGTTTAAAAACATTTACAGTAAAAAAATGTTTACGTTACATAGTAGTCAACATAAACAAAAGCTTGTTCACTTAGGCGGTGTTCGCGTTACCGTGAGTGCACTGTATATTCAATGAATTTAAGCAGATCGTTTATATATTTATCTTAAAAAATTCTTCCTATTTTTAATAACTTATTTAATTTTTAATGCACTTTTTTGTTTATAATTTTAGGTTTTTATTTAAAATTTATTTTATTTATAAGTATTTTTGTTTTTTAAATTTTATCTTATTATATTCTATTATTATTATATTAATTATTATATTATAAATTATATTAATTATTATATTATATAATATATATATATTATTATTCTTATTCTTATTATATTTCTTAAAAAATTCTTCACATTTTTTATTTAATTTTTAATACACTTTTTTGTTTATAGTTCTAGGTGTTCATTGAAAACGTATTTTATTTGATAAATATTTTTGTTTTTAAATTTTTATTATTATTATTATTTTAATTCTTATTATATTTTTTAAAAAATTCTTCTCATTTTTAATATCTATTTAATTTTTAAAATACTTTTTTATTTAAATTTTCGTTTTTATTTAAATTTATTTTTATTTTGTTTTTTATATTTCTTTAAATTTTTTAATTCCCTTTAAATTTATTTTTAATTTATTTAATTTTTATTTTATTTAATTTTTTATTTTAATTTGAAGAAATATTTTTTAGTATATTTTAACCAGTTTTATATTTTGTTTATTTTACTTTTCAAATTCGCATGTTTCATGTTGATTTAAGAACTGATTTTTCATATTTTCTTTTTATTTATGTTTATTCATATATAAATAATTGTAATAATTTTTATTTATATTTTAAAATTTTATTTAAAATTTATTTTATTTTAAAAAATGATTTTTTCAATATTTTCTTTTATTTATGTTTATTTATGCAATTAATTTTTATTTATATTTTAAAATTTTATTTAAAATTTATTTTATTTTATAAATATTGTTTTTTAAATTTCCTTTAGTTTTATATATTTCAATCTGTTATTTTTAATTTAATTTTAATATTTTTAGTGTATTTTTTAATAATTTTTTATATTATTTACTTATTTTTCAATTTAAAATTTCATTTAATTTTTCATATTTTTTAATTTTTCTTAAAAAAATTATTTTTCGTATATTTTTTCTTGTTTATTCATGTAATTATTGTCCATTTAAAAGTGAAATTATTCTTTATAAAATATTTCCATGTTTTTTAAATATTTTTTTTGTTATCCTTTTTTTGTATTTTTTATGTCACAATTCCACGGAAATTTCTGAATTATATTGAAATTTTTGAAATTCACGGGTTTTTCTACGGGGTAAAATTGCTCTTGTTAACAAGCATTTATCAGTTGATATCTGTCAAAACAAGCTCCATCATTTAGTGGGGGGTCTAATAGCCCATGAAAGCAGACTCACGCTTGATTTGAGTTGAAAGTGATTTGGCTGAAAGTGAATTTGGTATTCTTATTAAGTACTAGGTTTTGTAAAAAAAAAACCAATTCCTCATATCAGGTTTAAGCCTGATAAGTGGCCATGAGATCTCTATACCATTGCATCCAGTGGCAATAAAGTTTTTACAGAAGTTATTCCCGGCCGTACATTCTGGACACTCATAAGAAATTAATCGGTGATTAAATAAAATCCTAGTAGTTCTAGGCCCTTCACCTCGAAATATTGAAAAAATTCACGATGTGTTGTTAGCCGATTTAAAATGCGATATTATGGCAGGCATATCAATTCTCAATGATCGCTAGAGAGCGATATAGCTTTACATAGAATAGGTGACGTATTTCATCACTATCAACCACAAACCAATTCATGTAATGACATCATAAAAGTATTTGACGATATTTAACCATAATTTGGATGAGTATTTAGGCAAATTTGTAACTGTGGACAAAATGAGAACAGACAAGAAACCAAACATAACTCCAAACACCACTCTGAAGACCAAGGAGGGTATGTTAGGCAATTAGATCATGACATGGAGATGTTATAACCCACACCATCTACATTCCAAAGTGTAAAACACTTAACAGTGAATACTATGTGAACTTCGATTTAATGAGGAAGAAACCACTGCATTTGAACGCATTGAGCTTCGTACTAGGACAATCGTATTGGCAGAGGCAAGGTATAGTAAGTAATCCAGGTTCAAACCTTTGGATATAGCGAAAAACGTTTTATTATGAGATACCGTTTGAAATGTGCGAAAAAGTGTGCGAAAATTCAGAAGAGAGCTTTTAAATGATATTGTATTTCGTATAGAATGGTAAGGCCGAGGTGTTATAACAAAATTAAAATTTCATGTAAACCATAGCTTCATGTTTGTTTTATTTTACAATGAATAAAACGTTAATTACTCAAGTCTTATCGTTCGACAGCTTTTGAAAATTACAAAAGCTTCTGATTTTTATGAAATCGTTACACAAACAGCGCTGTTTGATGAACTTATAAAATAATATTTTTTGAAAGTAATAAAAAGAGTTGGAAAGTCGCAGTACTGGTCGTGGACGAACATGGTTCAAAACCCAATTCAAATATCTCGAACAAATCAAATTATAAGAATATTTCTTTCGGCGGTTACTCTCCGAAGCAGGGTTATCTGGTTTTTGTTTTCGTTTTGGTCGAAATTATAAAGTTGCCATAAAAAAGATTTTTTTAAAAAACTGTCTTGTCGGAGTGTGACTCTTTGCTGTGGGTAACCTGTTTACCTGCTGGGTGGTTGATGTAAAACGAAGGTACGTTTTAAAAAATTTTCCCCAAACCCCCTAAAAAAAATAAAGTTGTTGCGTTTTGATCATCTTCCTTTTATTATTTAAATAATTTTTTTTTATTAATTTTACACACTCTTTTTATTATTATGCTTTATTTATGTACGTTTTATTACTATTGGGTGTTATTAAACGAATTTTGTATATTGTTTGTTGTAGTTGTTATGTTTGTTCATTTTTTTTTTTGTCTATTTAATATTAAATGAGTTTATTTTGAATAATAGAAATTCAATATTTTTATGTTATTTTTCATATATAATTTTTATATGAGATTTTTATATTTGTTAGGATTTAAGTTTTTTTATACTTTTTTTTACTTTTTTAAATTTTAAAATTAGTTTTTTTTTTAATTTAAACTTTTTTTTTTATTTCTTAAGTTATTTTCGGTTTTAGTTGGCATTCTTTTTTTTTTTTGTTATCTGTTGAGTTGTGTGTAATAAAACTGAGAACATTGTTGTAATTTCATTATTATTTTTTAAACGTTTTCATATATCAAAAAGTAGTTTATTGTAAGTGTTGTAGAGAATGTATTGTTTTAAGGGTGTATTGTGTTTTTTATATGCTTTAGGAATTAATATATTAGGGTTTTGTCTGTTTTGTTTACACCGTGGGGACTTGTGTTCCTAAAAGTTAGAGTTTTTTTGTAGTGACTTTTGTTTAGCTAGTTTTAGTAACAGTTTTCTGTTTTTTAATGAGATTTTTGTGACATTTTTTATAGTTTTTATTAATTTTTTTAAAAAATATTTGATGTAGATAGCAGGTTAATAATATGTTTATGAAGCTTTATTGCTTGTATTAGATTCAGTTGTTGAATGGCATTTTATTTGAGGTGTTGTTTAGTTTGTGTTGCTATATTGAAATTGTTTTAGCTTCAGGTTTAAGAGCGCTTATTATTATTTTATATGAGAGGTGTTTTTTTATTCGTTTTCCTTTTATATTTTCGTTTTGGTTAATTTGTGGTTTATCTTAAATATTTGGTGTTTTCTTTTTCTTTATTTAAGTGTAATTAGGGGTTGTATTTTTTTGGGGTCTTGTTATGTTTAATTTTAATATTATGTTGTACTTCAATCTACCTTATATAGGTGGTGAGACAGGTTAGGTTTTTCATTTCCGTTTTGCGTTTTTTTAATTTATATAATTTTCTTGATTTCAAATTTTATTTCTTTATTTTTTTAAATTTTTATTTTTGTTTTAAATTTCTAACGAAGTCACTACTAATCCATTTATTTTTTTTTGTTTTTTTTTTAACTTGTATAAATATTTGTTTTAAATTTTTATTTCAATTTCCAAAACATTTTTTGAATCATTTTTAGCACTTTAAAAATTTGTTTTTTTTTTAAATTTCTGAAAAAAAAAATTTTTTTTTTTCAAAAAAAAAAAAATTCAAAATAATTCGTCACTTTTATTTCCCTCGTAAATTTATAAGCAAAAAAAACATTTTTCACGTAATTATTAACGTTTTTTTATATTTATTTTCGTATTTAATTGATTATTTCATGTATTTGTTTACTTCCTTACGTTAGCAAGGCCCGCAACATATTAAAATACGAATTGTAAACCGAATTTGATAAACCTTTTCTTTTTTTCTGTTGTTTTTTTTTTTTGCCCAGTTTTAATGTGTTGTTTTTTTTCGTGTTTTCTTTACGATTATTCGGTATGTGTGCACGCCGCGAGTTTAGCGTAGAGTAGAGCACAACAGTTGAACTGTGTAGATCACAGTCGTATCGTGTCGTATACAGTAAAGTGGAGTGGTGTAGAGTAGAGTAGAGTAGAGTAGAGTAGAATTTAGCAGTGAGCACACACAATGAAATAAAATGTTTGACTGGCGAAAAAATATACAACCAGCCAACACAAATACATATGCACTGTGTTACACATTCATTCAATTTTTGACTTTTCCCATATACAATGTGAGGAGGATTGTTTTGTATTGTGGTGTTAAAACACAGTGTGTGAAATGTGTTTAACTGCAGTGTAGTCTAAAATACAAAGTGAAGTTGTGGAGAGAATATTTTAGTTGTAATCCTTTGAACATAAATTGCAGTTTTAAATAATTTTATAATGGAAAGGGTCACCATTTAATACCATTTTAATTTTCTGATCACGAATATAAATCTTTTAATTTTTTTTTACAAATTTAGTGTACAAAAATAGCATCTTTCCTCAATAGCTTCCCTAAAACAACAAAACGAGATAGGACACAATGAAAAAGAAGTCATAAGCTCCTAAATTGGCCTATTTTCACAACACTTTCTTACTGTACATATAACGTTTAGAAGGACAATTCTAAACTAATGACAATTGGCTCGTTTGTTTGTTTTAAAATCTTTACAATCTAATCATGTATGATACAAACTTCTTCCGATGAGGCCACAAGAATTTTCTGACCACAACGGGTAGAAGTGTAGGTAAGGGTAAGCTAGAAATTGTTCAAAATAAACATATGAAATTTATTTGGAACATCCTACACGAAAAATAAATCGATTTTAGGGCAATTTCCAATAAGAGCAAAAGGTGTGCAGGCCATGCATGAGTTTGATATCCTTGAAAGACCCATATTGACATGAGATCAGTTAAAACAGAACAGAACAGTTCAACATTTATTGGTGATATTGGGGTCATCGGCGAATATATGGGCCCATCTGCTTCGGAAGGGAATAATTAGCGTTATGGCGCCATATTTACATAGGGAACACTTTAAAGTAAGGCTGAAACTCCGCATTCATAACTTTCTATAAAGAACTAGAGAAGAACTAAGTTCTAATATAACCCCTTACTTAAAGAAATAAAAAATGTAAATCCAAACAAAGAGGCTACTCATCTCATGATTCTAGCTTGTAATTTAAAAAAAAACTTTAGGGCATATGATGGCCTCAAAAGATCGCCATTTACTTAACTTAATTGGGCATTACAATTCTTTGGTCAGGATTACAACTTAATCTTTAACACCACCCTCGTTTGTGTATTAATATCATTCATGATTGGCGTGGCCTACAGTTTAACATCGTCTCCGAACGGTAGATTTTAGAAACTTCAAACGGAAATTTTATATACTTTCAGAACTTTAGCCAGAACACTGTTAAGGGAGACATCGCCTCCACTCTGCTACTAAACTAATGCCCAACACTATTAATTTTGACTTTTTGTTAAAAGTGTTTGGCAGGCTGACTTGGTGGGTTTATTTTGGGTTTGAAAATTATGCTCGCGAGTGTGCGCTTGCTGTTAATTCACCAAAAACAACCACAACAACAACAATAACAATAAGAACTAAATGACAAATTCACATTTCTACTGTGATGTCTACTAAAAGGAACTGAAACAACAACATTAACAAAACAACAGCAATAACAACAATAATTTGTTGTCGTTGCTTTCGTCGTTATTACACGATCGTTTCTTTTTTACTCTCTTCTTATTGCTGCATTAACTTTAATTCTCTTTTTTTCTTTTTAGTGTGTTTTTTTTTTTTTTTTTGTAGTTGGTGGTTGAAAATTGGGATTGTCGCCACCGACGCCGCCGCCACCACCACCATCAGTACTAACAACAAAAACAATAACACCGCTTAAGTATTTATTTTAGATCCGCAGAAGAAAAAAAACAAACACACACACACACACACACACATAGTCCACGGCAGTGACAACAATTACAATAAATAGCCGGTTGGCTAGATGGCTGGTCAGTCAGTCGATATCGAAAATTTGTTAAATTTGAATATCGGTTGGCTAGCTGGCTGGCTAGCAGAATGGTCACTCATTTAGACGTTCGGCTATTGAGACAACAAACGAATAGGGAATGAATAACATCGCCACAGTTATCTGTCGTTTTTTTTTCCTTCATTTTTTGTTTGTTGTCGTCGGCGTCAATTACTACTTCAGCCAATTTATGCTTGTTGTTGTTGTTGTTGGCCTAGTATGTTATAGGTTTTATGGGTTCAGGTTCTTATTGCTATTGCTTATTACTATTGTTGTTGTTGTTGTTATTTAAGTTACAATGTTGTTGATATTATTTAAATGATCCTATCACTACTACTACTACAACACACTAACACTGTTGTATTCTATAGATGGACATTAACAGAGCATGCGTTTAAGTGTCAATAATTTCAGGCAAATAAAGCCAAAGCGAAAGAAAGAGAGAGAGAAGGAGAGTGCGAAATCGAGAGAAAATAAAGGCAAAAGGAAAAGGATTAAAAAAGGAAATGATGGTTATAAACATTAAGCGGATGATGACAGACGTAGTTAATAGAGACAAATTTGTAACGGCAATCAACACTCAGCGATTACAGGCCATAATCTAATAATGGGCCCTGAAACAGGAAGTCAATTATAAAATGGTTTTTAGGCATTAACGACTTGAAATCATTTAAAAGCAATAAAACGAATAACAAGGGTAAATGGAAAATGTAACAATTTTGGTTTTCAAATCGTTAATATCCATTAAATTAATGACGAAAAATTGCTGTTCTGAAGGAATTTTTGAAAATTGATTTTAGAAAAGTTCAGCAAATTTCAACTTCCCATTTCTATCGAAAGAAAACTGGCGTAAACGATCTAATAAGCTTCTATGAAAACGTGTTTTTAGACAAAATAAGTTTTGTTTCGCGATTTGGATTGTAAATTGGACCTCTAAGAGTTCCTATAGTTTCAACTGAAGTGGATTGTTTGGCCCGATGAACCACGACTGTAAAAGCTCAACAGATAATACTAGTCAGTATCTATGGGCGACGTGTCAATAGCAAGCAACTAATATCGATCACGTCCGATGGAAAGGGGAACCTTCAGCAGCATATATTACACGAAACGAAACAATAACTCCTCGAAGGAGTTCAAAACATGAATTCCGGATAGAAAAGAATGGTGAAATGGTATGAAACAGCTTGTAAACGATCATCACGGCTATTTCCAAAAATTTGTAGATGCAGGTAGTATAGCTCAAGGGGTTACAGGATCATTGCACTATCCTCCAGCGGAAGGTGTCGGTCTTACGAGTTGCGTTGAAGTTTATTACGAATGACACTAGTTTTGGAAAAGTTATTTTAACACTTTCCGATAGCTAAACAGCTAACAAAGCACTAGCATAATGAGCTTTAAGGCTGCTGGGTCCTCAACAAGATGGCAGAGCAATACAATTTTACATTACATGGATACCGGGACATAGTAAACTGAATTGGCTAGAAATGATACAACCAAAGATCTTTCGATTTACTTCTCTATATTGGGAACCCTATTGAGACACTGCAAGCTCAGAATTAAGAACGCAGAAATGAATTCCACCACAGTGGGTTCGAATACAAGCTAAATAAGAAGATAGAGCAGCAAACCTAGCCAAAATAAGATGAAGAGCGCATGGAAAATCTGTTTCAACAAAGAAATACGTTTTACATAAGCATCAGGCGTCATTACAGAGAAAGAGGAGAAAGTTGATTACCTCTCGATTACATCTCCCGCTTCATATTGTAAGAGAAGGAACTATTTGGCTCTACTATGCGGATAATATCACTAAGCAATCAAATGTGAGCATTGGAAATCTAATTGGCTTTATTAGAAGTTCTAGTAGGGATGTACCTACTGTTACCTGTTACCTACTGTACCTGTTACCATAATAAGTCACACGAATACCGCGTAATCAATGACTGACTTTTTGAGATCGCCTAACCCCTCGTTTTGGATAGATATCCGATACAGATCACTGGCCTTCAAACTTCTTTTACTTGTTTTTTACTTCTGTAGTCGCCGTAGTCTAGTAGGTAGTGTGTTGATTATTGGTTCTTTCGGCAAAAAATATTTCTTTGACAAGAAAAGTTTGTCAAAAATCTCTTGTTCGGATTCGAAGTAAAAAAACCCTTAAATCTGGTATATTACAAATTCGTTTATCGAAATATTTCTTATTTTTTAAATTTTTTTGATTTTTTTTTAATAATTTCTAGAATACATAGCATATTTATAAGTCGATTTCTACAAATCACTTTAATTTTTATTAAACATTTGTTATAATTATTTTTGCTGTTGTTGTTCTTGCTGCTGCCGTTGCTGCTGTTGTTGTTGCTATTGTACTTGTACCCTTATAAAAAAAATATTGTGGTTAATTGAGAATGACTAACACGGGTCAGTAATTTTTTTTTTTTTTTTTTTTTTTTGAAAAAAAAATTGTTTTTGGCTAAAAACCCTCTCACTCTCTATATAAAAGTGGAAGAGAATGTTTAAAATAAATAATTTGTTTTATTCTTTTTTCTTCTGGTGTGTAATTTAATATTTAGAATGTGTGTTTTTTTAATATATCTTTTTTGTTGTTGTTTTGTTTTGTTATTATTTTTGTGGAAAAGTTAAGTGACCGTTAATTTTTCACACTCGTAATTAATTTGTTAAATTTTTTTTGCTGGTTTTTTCCGCAAAAGACTTTTAAAATTTTTTGAAAAAAGATTTTTAGAATGTTGCATTAAAATTTTAAACATTAGAATTAGAATTTTTACTATTATTTTTTTTTTATTATTTATAATTTATTTTTTTCAGTTAAAACACTG